>JAVIAB010000160.1:71940193-72181186 GCA_032433765.1 Megaustenia siamemsis | reverse complement strand
CGGAGAGTATGTAAAACTTGTGACCACGTTCTCCAGACCGACACTGTTCTCTTCCCTAATGGTCCTTTCGAGATCAGAGAGGGATTCACTTGCACATCGCGGAACATCATTTATGCCATCATTTGTAAGCGATGCAAGTTGACCTACATCGGTCAGTCTGGTCGAAGAATCGGCGATAGATGCCGTGAACACTTGAATGACTCACCCGAGAAGCGGACACTCCTGTAGCAGCCCACTTTAACTCGAGGGGCCATCGAGGTAAGACTGATGTCTTGGTAACTGGCCTAATATCATGCTCCTCTGATCACCACAGTCGGCTCACTCTTGAGCACCGTCTGATCGTTCGTTGGGGCTGCCTCACCCCTCGTGGGCATCAATGTATCCCTGTCCCTCTGAGGACCCTCCTGCCTCCGACTCCACCCTCCCACCTATGGACCTCTCTTCCTATTTCTCTTCTTGGTCCTCTACTCCTCGTCCATCCCTGCTTTTCATATCCTCTTTGAGTAACCCCCATCTTGCCTTCTTCATCCTAAAACACCCCCCTCCCACACCTTTTTTCTCTTCTGACTACCTTCATGTCCTTTACCTCTTTATCACTATTCACCTCTCACCTGGACTGTACGTACGATCTCTCTGCCACCTCTATTGTTCCTCGTCCTTCCTTCCACCCTCTGCTGATCTACTCCTAGCTCACCCTCTCCTCTCTATTCACTTGTAGTCACTACTCATCTATACCTACTATTCCAGTATCCCCCTTATCCTGATGCCCACTTTCATTCCCCCTTTGTTCTATCATTTCCCTAATTCTTTACCTCCTATGGTTCATACCTCTTCGCACACCATCCCCTATGCTTCACTCTTCCAGACTTTCTCTTTTTCCATTTCACTTCTGACTACCGGCTCTCCCCCCTATCAAGTTTTCACATACCTGCTTCTTATCCTCCTCTCCAATACCTCCTCCTTAATACTTCCCTACCTCCCGATAGACTAACTCCTCCGGACCACCCCTCTATCGCCCTTTCATTTATTACCGGCTTTATTATTCTTCCTCACCGTATCTCTTCCTCCAGTATTATATCCTTCCTTTCGTGGACCTACCTCTCAACTCTTTCAGTCGAGGCAATCAATTTCTGTAGAGTCCATCTCTCTCACCCACTGCCTAGTTTATACTTTGTCGTGTCATTCAAATTCTTTCTCTTAACCTCTCGCGTGATCTCTCACTTCCATTGTTGAGTGTTTTATATGTATGCTTGTTGTGTCCCAGGAGTGTCCCCTTTGGTTTTCCCGATATTAGACCCTTTTGCCCTCTTTACTGACCTGTCTTTGTCACGTGTTGCTTCTATACACGTTCTTGCGCTTTAGTCATTTCGACTTGTTTAGCACTGATTACAGTTTCCCTGCTCTGAGCTCAGCTAAGTACAATTTATTATACATTTTTCTCTTTTTCTATTTTATATATTTTGACGCCCATAGACCTCTCATCATGTAATATTCATTTCTATCTTTTCTTATTTCTGCATCCTACTTCCTCGCCCTACCACTTGATCATGTAACATGTAGTAATTGTGCTCACCGCTTGTTGTCGTGTGTCCCTGTATTCTGAAGAAGGCCACAGGGAAACGTCAGTATTGTGTTGTGTTCTTTATTGTAAAGCTGTCACCATACCTTGGAGTGTTTAGTACACCCCACCATTGGCTCCTTCTCTTTGGAGCTTTGCTCAGGTTATTCCATATGTTATGATCATCTTCTTTTAGTAATTTAGCAGTATCATTTATGTGAAACCTGCGCAGTAGAGAAGGGATAATCTTTAAAAAATCCCTAAATTATTATTTTAAAATCTTCATAGAGATAACTATAAAAAATGTTGGCTTCCTTCTTCACCCTGTCCTTAGTTAGCACAGACCAACAAAGCCAGCGATCAATGTGACTTTTGGCATCTTGTAAGACAGCATTAATTATCAAAGACATGTATGATGGTTACGCATATGCAGTTCGAACAGAGGAAGGACTGAGCGAATGTTTCCCAATAGAAACTGGGGTTAAACAAGGATGTATTTTATCGCCCTTGTTATTTGGAATTGTTATGGACTTCATAATGAAGAAATGCTGCACTGGTAATAAAGGCATCGAATGGATACAAGGAGACCATTTGGAGGACCTCGACTTTGCTTATGACATAGTTCTCATCAGCAGTCAGATAAAAACGATGCAGGAAAACACAAATGAACTATAATCAATAGCCAGCAAAATTGGGCTTGAGATCAATCATGAAAAGACTAAAGTCATGACAAGTTAATTCCAACAGGTGACAAAATATACATGGAAAACAAACCAGTAGAAGAGATCGATCACTTTATCTATCTTGGAAGTCACATTGATCTAGAAGGGGATACGAGCAAAGAAATTAGAATCAGAATAGCTAAAGCAGCAATGTCTTTCAGAAGCCTTGAAAAGTTGTGGAAATCAAAACTAACCAGCACAAACACAAAACTTAGGCTATTCAAATCAAATGTACTATCAACCTTACGTATGCGTGTGAAAGCTGGAAACAACAAGAGATATAGAAACAAAGTTGAACGCATTCGAAAATAAATGTCTAAGGAAAATACTTGGTATAGCATTGAACGAATTCAAAACAAACGAGGAATTAGAGAAATCGCCAATCAACCACTAATATCTTCAGTAATAAAGAAAAGACGATGGTCATACGTTGGACATGTGATGAGAAGAGATAGTAACCGAATGGCAAAGCAAGCCCTCATATGGGAAACAACAGGTAAAAGAAAAAGAGGAAGACCCAGGGAGACACTGAGAAGAACATTGATGAGAGAGGCAAGAGCAGCAGGAATCGGCTCCTCAATGAGATAGAACTGCTTGCACAGAACAGAGACAGATGGCGAGATTTGATAAAATATCTTTAAAGAAAACTGCTAGACAAAAAAAAATTCATATAGGAGAAGGTGTATCTTGGTCTATGCCCTATGGGCCGGTTACGGCTCGAAAGGTCAATAGATAGATAGAAGACAGCATTAGAACCTTTCTACCTTGCTCAGTCCATAACCATCTTACACAGGTCACAGTTGCTTGCTTTAAATTAAAGTAGTTTTTTAGCTATCATCATAGAAATTGTTTCTACATGTTTGAATGATGATGTCTTAGGCAACTACATTCCACTCATTGCTAGAGATTGATATTTGAGTTATTCAAATTTGTGACAAAAATTCTATTTGAATATTTTAGAATAGTTAATTTTTATGTTATTGATATTTTTTAGTCCAGTAACATTTAAGATAATATTTCAAAATTTGACAAGTTTAACCGCAGATGTTTTATGATCATTTTAATGTGCTGAAGCAGAATTGACAAATGGCGAGATTTGATAAAAAGATCTTTACAGGGATTGAAAACTGCTAGAATAAAAAATTTAGATAAGAGAAAGAGTATCTGGGTCTATGCTCTATGGGCCGGCTATGGCTCGAAAGGTCGATTGATAGATAGCAGAATTATACTCAAGTCATGTTTCAGAACTGATTAAATTTACTAAAATATCAACAAACAGCTTGGGGGGGGGGGGGGGGGTTGGAAATTGGTCTGTCGGAGAAAAGGGGGAGGGGGGTGGAACTTGTCCTATCTAGAGGTACTGCAGTACTAAGTTTTCTATATCAGTAGATATACCAGCCACTGCTTGGAACATGGTGATCCGAGCTCCTGATTGCAAACTTGGGTTGATGCAGGCTGTTTCTTGGGATACCAAATACTAGTTTGATGTGACGTCTTGTTCAACTGATAAGCTGTAGGTCCTGCAGTGTTGAGCAAAGATCGCTGGACTTGTGTACCAAAGCATTGCATGCATCGACAGTGTAGAAGAAATCAAAAGCCAATTAACAGCTGTGAGATATATTGGTATAATGGAATCAGATAAAACACATATTTAGAATAGATAATAAGAGAAATTTACTCTTTTGATCTACATTTAGTATTAAAATGTAATACTTGTTACTTTGTCTACTAGTTTACTGACCGTACAAATCCCATGGACAAGCACATGAACGTGTTGGTCAATGCCCATGGTTTAGATAAAGCTCCTTTTGCCTCACAGATATTTGGGAGTGCAGGAAGAGAGCACATGGAAAAATATGGTGTGTATTGTGTGTGTGTGCACATGTACCAGGTTTGGTTTAATAGGTTTAAAAATATGTTTAGGTCTAAAAGTTGGGACTAACCTTGTAGATTGTAAGACATAGAAATAGTTATTAGCAGTTGGTTGAAGGTCATCTCATGAAAATCATAGTTCAAGTTTGGTCACATGATAAATACTGAAAGCCAATTTTATTTTTTTTAAGATATTGAAAGTCACTCGCTGGCCATTGAAGGAGGATCAGACACATTTAGTTATAGATAGAATTCACTGGCGAGGAGAAGATAACATCTTGAAAGGCTGACAACATCTAGGTTCTCATAGTAATAGTTTAGACTCCAGTATATTATAGCAGCCATGATTACAGGGAATGTTTCAGTTAGGGCAGATTAAGAATATTAGAAAGTGTTGGTCCATCATGGACAGTTAAAAACTTTACAGGTTCATTAAGAACCGATTAGCAGTAGAAATTTTTGAGTGCAGAGTATTCGAGTTTGTTATTTGATCAAATGTCCAAGTCTAAGATATCACAGATCACTACAACAACAGTCTAATACAATGTTCAGCAACAATAATGATATTAAAGAGTTGAACCAGTGTACATGTAGCAGGTTATGCTGACTCCACATTAATATACAGACTCTGCTACAGGTTACAACTTATGTAAACAACAAAATCAAGGATCATCTCTTCAGTACATACTTATGTACTAGCTTGAAAGGACGATAGATAGATTAAAAAAATATAAGTAGTTTATTTCAAATTATTCAGTATATTTTAATGTGTCCATTAATAGGATTGTTGTAATAATGCCCCTACAGATAATACATTTGTTTCAAACATGGGTATTCACTTTAGATAACAGCATATTTACTTTCTAAATTAAGTGGGAACCCCTAGTAAAACAG
This sequence comes from Megaustenia siamemsis, assembly GCA_032433765.1. Taxonomy (NCBI): domain Eukaryota; kingdom Metazoa; phylum Mollusca; class Gastropoda; order Stylommatophora; family Ariophantidae; genus Megaustenia; species Megaustenia siamemsis. Next base: position 72,176,140 of record JAVIAB010000160.1, on the reverse strand, counting down.
TGTTTAGTGAACTTAGGTTGAGTTCAATCATGAATACTGCTTCTAGGTTCACCCAGCAAAAATAGGTACCTGATTTTTGGGATGGTGGAGAAAGATGTTACTGGTGTAATACTGACATCGCTACTCAAAATGTGTGCAGAGTGGAAATAAAATATGGATGCTAACACCAAATTCTCTGTATGTTGTGGTTGTTTGATTTTTATTTCCTTTTTTTCATATTTGTTAAAATGAATCAATTTTATTGACACAGGGCATTATATTCAATGCAAACACACCATTTTAGCTTTGCATGATACCAACCACATCGCCTGAAAATGTTCCTTTGGTCATGGAAAAATATAGTCACTACCACCATATTCCTCCATATACCTAGCAAGGCAGGGGAGAGAACTTTAAACTGTCCACCTTCAATTCCAAATATAATAATAGTTTGAGTAATTTTTCAATCTGTGCAGTTGGTCAGTGTTAATATAAATAAGGAGTTAGTGTGGCGTCATTCACAGACTTTGTGTAGATTTTTTTTACTGCTGAAATAAGTGCTCCCATAATCCACATTTTTGGTCTATTTTGTAGAAAGTTGAAAGAAATTGGTGTGTAATTCCCTTAGATATGCCTTTATCAGGTTAACAGAACAATTTTTTAAAAAAAATCTCTTACAAATTAAGTAAACTTTAGAACTTGTAAGGTATGATTTCATATGCTTATTTTGTAGCTTTATGTCATCATCATTAGGTTGCATGTCATTTGCTGAACGTTGCATTTACGGTGGAAAGAATCTGTCTCTAGCCAGATCTCCCACTTCTTCTGTCATGTTCAAGATGTCTTTGATATATTGAAACCATCTTCTTCTTTCTTCTGCCCTTGATGCATGTGTCCAGGAACCATGCCTTCCATTATTGTCCCTTTCAGCCAGCTGTGTCTTTTGATGCGGGTATAGTATTTTAAATTTCCTTTGTAGAATTGTGTTTATAAGCCAGTTCTTTTTAATGTTTAAATCTTTTAATATGTATTCATTACTCTTTTTAATTATTCAAGGTATGTTAAGGATGTTTTGCTGTATATCTTATTTTTGATAAATTAAACATAACTTAACACATTAGTACCATTTTACCAATGTCTTCAGGAACAACACCAGAACACTTTGCAAAAGTTGCTTGGAAAAACCATAAGCATTCAGTAAATAACCCGTAAGTATAGTAACAAGAATGGTTGATGGACTTTGCTTACTGTTCTTGACTTTAAAACTAGTACATTCTTCTATGGTCTATTTCACAAACATTCTATCTATCTGTCTAGTGACCCGAAGATCTACTAAAATCTATCTTTGTAGCCATACCGAAGAAGTCAGGAGCCACTGATTGTGGAGACCACCGCACTATTAGTCTCGTGAGCCATATGACTAAAATATTACTAAGAATAATCATGAGACATGTAAGGAACAAAATAAAACCAGAAATAAGTGAGGAACAATGTCGATTTGTGGAAGGAAAGGGCACCAATAATGCAATATACATCTTAAGAACATTGATAGAAAGATCTATATATGTGCTTTATAGACTAACATAAGCATTTGACCAGATAAAGCATGTGGAAATAATCAATATGCTGGAGAAATTAAACATTGATGGCAAGGATCTGCAAATCATAAAAAACATGTACTGGCAGCAAACAGCAGCTATATGAATTAACAACCAAACAGGACAATTCCAATATATAAAACAAGGAGTCAGACAAGGCTGTGTTCTGTCACCGGATTTGTTTTCACTTTACAGCGAACATATTATGAGATCAATAGTAGACAAAAAAGGAATTGAAGTGAACGGTCACAACATAAATAATTTGCGATATGCGGATGACACAGTCTTAATAGCAGAGAATGAACTACAAGAAATGATAGACATAATAGTAAAAGAAAGCAACAAGAAAGGTCTCAGTCTGAATAGCAAGAAAACTGAAGTAATGGTTATATCGAAGAAACAATCATCACCATCATGCAGCATAAAAATAAACAAGACAAATCTGAAACAAGTGCAACTCGTCAAATACTTGGGCACAATAATAACATCAGATGGAAGATGCACCACAGAAATAAAAAGCAGAATAGCTCAGGCCAAAATAGCATTTCAGAAAATGAAAAATATCTTATGCAACAAATATATGTCAATAAAAATGAGAAAGAGAGTTCATCGGTGCTATATAGAACCAATTCTCACCTATGGAAGCGAATCATGGACAGTAGACAAACAAATGAAAAGACGATTGGAGGCCACAGAGATGGGATTTCTCAGAAGAATGTTGAAAGTTCCTGGACAGATAAAAAGACCAATGAGGAAGTTCTCAAGGAGGCAAACACAAAAAGGGAGCTGTTAAAAACATCAGAAAGAAGCAATCAACATTTTTCGGGCACATCATGAGAAGAGGAAAGTTGGAATACTTGGTTACAACTGGCAAAATAAAAGGAATAAGAGATTGCGGACGACAAAGAGAGAAAATACTGGATAGCATGGTGTCATGGCATTGAAAACAGTCAACAACAGAACTGATACGATGCACTGTGGATAGAAGATTGTGGAGGGACATGATCACCTACGCCAACCGGTAAGGTACATGATGATGATGTCTATTGACCTTTTGAGCCATAGCTGGCCCATTGGGCGTAGACCAGATACTCTTTCTCTTATCTGAATTTTATTCTAGCAGTTTTCAACCCTTGTAAAGATCTTTTATCAAATCTCGCCATTTGTCTCTGTTCTGTGCAAGCAGCTCTATCTCATTGAGGGAGCCGATTCCTGCTGCTCTTGCCTCTCTCATCAATGTTCTTCTCAGTCTCTCTGGGTCTTCCTCTTTTCTTCTTACCTGTTGTTTCCCACATGAGGGCTTGCTTTGCTATTCAGTTATTATCTCTCCACATCACATGTCCAACATATGACCTTTGTCTTTTCTTGATTACTGAAGATATTAGTGGTTGATTGGCGATTTCTCTAATTTCCTCATTTGTTTTGAATTCGTTCCATGCCATACCAAGTATTTTTCTTAGGCATTTATTTTCAAATGGGTTCAACTTTGTTTCTATGTCTCACATGTTGTTTTCCAGCTCTCACATGCTTATGTAAGGGTTGATAGGACATTTGATTTGAATAGTCTAAGTTTTGTGTTTGTGCTGATGCATTTTGATTTCCACAGCTTTTCCACAAATTTCTCTAATTTCCTCGTTTGTTTTGAATTCATTCCACACTATACCAAGTATTTTTCTTAGGCATTTATTTTCAAATGGGTTCAACTTTGTTTCTATGTCCCTTGTTGTTTTCCAGCTCTCACATGCGTATGTAGGGTTGATAGTACGTTTGATTTGAATAGTCTAAGTTTTGTGTTTGTGCTGATGAGTTTTGATTTCCACAACTTTTCAAGGCTTCTGAAAGACATTGCTGCTTTAGCTATTCTGATTCTAATTTCTTTACTTGTATGCCCTTCCCGATCAATGTGATTTCCAAGATAAATAAAGTGATCAATCTCTTCCATTGGTTGTTTTCCATGTATATTCTGTCATATGTTGGAATTAAGCTTTTCATGACTTTAGTCTTTTCATGATTGATCTCAAGCCTAATTTGCTGGCTATTGATGATAGTTCAATTGTGGTTTCCTGCATCGTTTTTATCTGACTGCTGATGAGGACTATGTGATCAGCAAAGTCAAGGTCCTCTAAATGGTCTCTGTGTATTCATTTGATGCCTTTGTTACCAGTGCAGCATTTCTTCATTATGAAGTCTTTAACAACTCCAAATAACAGAGGTGATAAAATACATCCTTTGGTAACCCCAGTTTCTATTGAAAACATTCGCTCGTCCTTCCTCTGTACGAACTGCACATGTGTAGCCATCATACATGTCTTTAATAATATTTATGATTTTTGATGGTAAGCCATATTGCTTCAGAATTTTCCACAAAGAATCTCAATGAATGCTGTTGAATGCTTTTTTGAAGTCAATGAAGTTAAGTACACAATGTTTTGCTTTTCAATGCTAGTCCATATTGGTTGTCATTTCTATTTGTTTGATATTATATTCAAAGTCTTTGCATTTTTAAGACTGCACCTTCCCTGATAAGTATCAATTTCTAATATACTCGTAAAATGTCTTTGTGTTTGTCTATTATTCCCACAATGGATGCACATGAAAATGTTTTATATTAATACTAAATAAATAAAGACTGCTTTAGTTGTTTATTTATTCCTTCATTCATTTGTTTGGGGTGAGTTAAACACCATGAAGAACATGTGGGACATTCCAGCAAGGCAGTAAAACTAAAATTACTGAGGGCATGTATCTTCCTTATAGCAGCATTGGTTGTAATCATGGACAATCAAACAGCAAGGAAGAAAATTGATTAATTTGAAACTAAATGCTACAGAAAAACCCTCAAGATACTTTGGATAGTGGTAAAGTGCAATGAAGACACACTAAAAGATTTAAACATTAAAATAACAGGCTTATAAATACCATTCTGCAGAGGAAATTAAAATACTATGACCACATAAAAAGACACAACTGGCTGAAAGAACAGTGTAGGAAGGCATGGTTCCTGGAAGATGCATCAGGGGCAGACCAAGAAGAAGGTGGTTTCAAGATATTAAAGAAATCTTGAACATGACAAAAGAACAAATGGGAGATCTGGCTAGAGACAGAGATTCTTTCAGACGGGCTATGGCGAATGCAACATTCTGCAAAGACATGTGACTTGATAATGATTGTGGGGCTGCAGTAGAGCAGTGGTTAGTGAATTGATCTGCTGGAAGACAAGATCTTGTGTCAGATTATGACTAATGCTTTCTATTTTCATAGCCTTTAAAGGTACCAGCATTTTTATTTTAAGAGAAGGAAAATTGGTACTGGGAAAGTGCTGATTACGTCACACACAAATGGTAAAATAAAATGTGGGTACCGACACCATGTTCCATATAGCCACTAAAGGCATAAAGGAGTTATAAATATTTTTAAAATAAAATTTGTAATGTTTGCCAGTGTCTTCCATTTTCATGTGGTAGATAAAATGTCTCTTTTTCATACACATTTTTATCTGAAGTAATTTTACCCACAACTGTCCCTGCTCGCAATGCTGAAAAAAACTATCAAGCTTTGTGTGATCCCTTTCGGCCCGCAGACCTTAGGAAAACTGGCTGTGACAAAAACATACACAAATATTGTACCCACCGCCCGTGCGCTGCCGGGGCCCAAAAGGGAAGTAAAGAATAGCGGCGCTGTACCCTACCAGGCATTTCGTAAGAGGCGAGAAAGGAGGGTTAGGCATGGGACTGGCTATCCCATACTGTAAAAAAATAAGCCGAAAAAACTTCACAAACATGAACAAGTCAAAGAAAGATAAAGTAAATCCGTCAACCAGGAAAGAGAAGGGCTCTCTGTCTAAGAGACGTATGACGCAATCCGGAGAAAGCCATAAGGAGTCCGGGTTGCCGACTCACCCTTTGTCTACCAGGAATCATCCAGAATTGGCACCTGGAATGTTCGTACCTTAACGAACAGGGAAAAGCGGCACAAGTGGCAGCAGAAATGAACAACTACAAGATAGATATTCTGGGAATGTGTGAAACAAGATGGCTGGGAGCGGAGAGAATAAAATTGAATACAGGGGAGATGATTTTATCATCAGGACACCAGGAACCAGGAGCACAACATAGCGAAGGGGTAGCTATAATGCTATCAAAGAATGCACAGAAGACACTAATAGAATGGGAGGCAGTGGGACCAAGACTGGTGAGAGCAACATTTAGAACAACCAAAAACAAAATAAAATTACACATTATACAATGCTATGCACCAACCAACGATAAAGATGACTCAGTTAAAGATGATTTTTATAAACAGCTACAATGCCAGATGGATGCAAGACGAGCCAAGGATATTATAATCTTGATGGGAGACCTAAATGCTAAGGTAGGATCAGACAACAGAGGCTTTGAAGAGATTATGGGAAAACATGGACTTGGAGATATAAACGAGAATGGAGAGATATTTGTGAATTTCTGCGCCCTTAATCAAATGAGCCTAGGAGGAACAATATTCCAACATAAAAGAATACACAAAGCTACATGGGTGTCACCAGATCATAGAACGGAAAATCAAATTGATCACATATGTATTAATAATAAGTTTAAGTCATCCTTACAGGATGTAAAAGTATATAGAGGGGCAGATATAGCTTCTGATCATCATCTGCTGTTAGCCAAACTTAAAATTAAATAAAAAGGTATACTACAACGAATAAGGGCAGAACGTATTTCAATGTAGGGTTTCTTAAAGAACAAGGAATTAAAGATAAATTCGCAGTCACAATATCAAACAAATACCAAGTCCTCCAACAACTAGAAAATACAATAAATATAGAAGATCATTGGAAACAGGTAAAAAATATATGAAAGAGACATGCGAAGAAACACTGGGGAAAAGAGAACGCCAGAATAAGGCATGGATGACAGCAGAGACCCTGGATAAAATTAAAGAAAGAAAGAACAAGAAAGCAGACATAAATAAAAGCAAAACAAGAAGTAATAAAGCCAAGACACAGGAAGCTTACACAGAGGTGAACAAAGAAGTGAGAAGATGCATTAAAAGGGATAAGAGGAAATATATAGATGAATTAGCTAAAGAGCAGAAGAAGCAGCAAATAAAGGGAATATGAAAGAACTGTACAACAGTACAAAGAAATTAGGTGGAAAATACAAACAGATCAACGCCTTTATCAAAGATAAGAAAGGAAATCTGCTTAGTAATATAAAGGAACAAATGGAGAGATGGAAGGAGCACTTTGAAGAACTTTTGAACAGACCTGGCTCAAATAATCCTCCAGATATACTACCAGCAGAAGAAGAATTACACGTTAACTGCGGAAAACCAAGCAAAGAAGAAATAATGAAAGCCATCAAACTGTTAAAAGATGGTAAAGCCACAGAACCAGATGAAATTCCTTCGGAAGCCATCAAAGCAGATATTATCACCTCTACAAGATGTTACATAATCTATTGGATAAAATTGGGAGAGGGAAGAAATACCTAAAGACTGGAGAGAAGGTTATATGATCAAACTACAAAGAAAGGAAGTTTACAGGAGTGCACAAATTATAGGGGAATTATGCTACTATCAGTGCCAGGAAAAATATTAGGCAGAATCATTCTGGAGAGACTAAAAGAGGCTATAGAGAAACACTTGAGAGATGAACAAGCAGGTTTTAGGAAGAACAGATCATGTGCTGATCAAATAACTACTCTACGTATAATAGTTGAACAAAGTTTAGAACTAAAATCCCCATTTATATTGGATTCATAGATTACGAAAAGGCATTTGATAGTTTAGACAGAAGAATGCTTTGGAAGTTGCTGAGTCATTATGGAATCCCCATAAAGTTTATTAACCTGATAAAAACAATGTATGAAGGAACAAAATGTAGTGTGGTGCATGAAGGACAGCTTACAGAAGCATTTGAAATAAGAACAGGAGTAAGGCAAGGATGCCTTCTGTCTCCATTTCTCTTTCTACTGGCCATAGATTGGATTATGAAAATAACTCAAAACAACAGAAATGGGATCCAGTGGTCACTGACCAAAACAACTTGATGATTTAGACTTTGCTGATGACATAGCTCTCCTATCACACAGCCACCAACAGATGCAAGATAAAATGAGTATATTAGATGAGAGATCACAACAGCTAGGACTAAAGATTAATAGAGATAAGACCAACATTATGAGAATTAATGCAGTTGGCAATAACCAAATAAAACTAGGAGAAATACCTCTACTAGACGTACAATCTTATATATATCTGGGCAGTAATATAGATAAAGAGGGAGGAACAGAAAACGATACCAAAATAAGGATATCAAAAGCAAGAGGAGCTTTCATTGCACTGGGAAACATATGGAAATCCAAAGAAATTAGGCTAAATACAAAAATACAAATTTTCAACTCCAATGTTAAGTCGGTTCTATTATATGGCTGTGAAACATGGAGAATAACAAAATTGACAATCACGAAGGTACAGACTTTCATTAATGGATGCTTGCGCAGAATAAAGGGATGGAAATGGCAGGACAAAGTCACAAACGTGGAATTATGGAAATGTACCGGTCAAATACCAGTGGATAAAGAAATACAGCGAAGACGATGGCGATGGATAGGACACACACTACGGAAACCGACTGAGAGTATTACACAACAGGCCCTTTTTTGGAATCCCCAGGGGAAAAGACAAAGAGGAAGACCAAGGAATTCTTGGAGAAGACAGATTGAAGCAGAGATGAAGATGATGGGGAAGACATGGAATGATCTTAAAAGAATTGCAAAAAACAGAACGACTTGGAAAGTGTTTGTTGAAGACCTATGCTCCACTGGGAGCTAAAAGGTAGAAGAAGAAGAAGAATTTTACCCACAACTGTCCCTGCTCGCAATGCTGAAAAACATATCAAGCTTTGTGTGATCCCTTTCGGCCCGCAGACCTTAGGAAAACTGGCTGTGACAAAAACATACACAAATATTTAAAATAGAAATGAATTCATCTCTCCAGAACACCTCAACGAGATAAACCAAGAGCATTTTATATAACAAATGTCAGTATAATAATACAGTGTGTTCACAAATGTCTGCTGTTGTTTGAAAATGTATATCTCAGCATTGGTGGAGTAAAAGTTGTTGAGAAAAATAAATATTTATATCATCGTCAGCCCTATGTCACAATTTTTGTCTTTTTTTTTCTGCCTTTCAACTCCCTGTGGAGCATAGGTCTTCAACAAAAGCTTTCCAAACCGTTGTTGCTTATATCTCGAAGAAGAAAAATCTTTCCTAATTACCTGACGAGAGAGGAAAAATTGTGAAATAGGTTTGACAATGACATAAATATGTATTTTCAACAATTTTTACTTCATTAATGTTGTGATATACATGTTTAAACAACTGCAAACATTTGTGAGCACACTATAGATGCAGTTTTTAGATGGAAAATAGTAACTGTGCTGCAGCAGTTACATTGAAAACTGCTAGAATAACAATTTAGATAAGAGAAAGAGTACCTGGGTCTATGCCCTTTGGGCCAGCTAAGGCTCGAAAGGTAAATAGATAGATAGCAGTTACATAATTAGTAAGTATGTAAGAGGATGATTGTATCTCTTATTGGGAAGACATGTGGTTGAAAAGAAATCGTTGTGTAGAGCAGGATGCTACCAATGCCAGACCTGGACTCTAGGCTCAAGAACAATAGGTAAAATCATCCTTACCTAGATGAAATGTGTTACACATGACACAAAACAGCCTGAGAGATAACATCAGAAATGAAAAACTGAGAAAAAAGCTAGAAGTAATTTTCTTTATAGAATACATACAGAAACAACAGATAAAATGTACAGGTCATGTGATGAGGCAGAAAGACCAAAACACAACAAGACTAATTCATTAAATGTAACTAGAACACCAGTCTCAAGGGCTGACCGCAAAAAAGATAGATTGATGAAGTATTAGAAACACTCGAAAACATAGCAGCAGCAGAGGCTAACAGAAGAGCCAAAGACTACAGGTTATATCTCCCCTCAATACTGAAAGGCAAATGAGGAGGGCGGGGAGAAGAAAAGTAGCAGGAGGAAATCTGACCATTAAGGCGTTTCAACTCTTGAGCATGAATACTTCTTGACAGGGAGGCTGCTTCTGAAGATCAGAGAGCCTCCTACATAAAGGTTTTGCTTTCTTATTTTTTACCAATAAGAGATGGGAAAGAATATATGTTTAATCTTTATTTTCAGTTATTCCCAGTTTCAAACAGAGTACACTTTAGAGGAAATCAAGGAGTCACCTTTGATTATTATCCACTGACAAAACTGCAGTGTTGGTAGGCTATGTTTGTCTTCTTGTTAACATTATGAACATGCCGTTTTCCTGCTAACTTAGAGTATGGATTTTAGAAGTATTATGAATATGGATATTTTGTTGTTGTTGTACATTTAGTTTTGATGATGATTTTCCCTTTAACTTTGATTTAGTTAGAATTTTATGAACCTGGAACCTGAATAAAGTAATTACTGCCTTGATTTAGTCACGTTATTAGTTTTGATTTTTTTTCTTTCAAGTTTTTGTCCAAATAAAATAAACCTGATAAATTTTTCTGATGGATAGCATTAGGATACAAATTTTATTATGGACAAAAAAAAACCTCATTTATTTTTGCATGTCATAGTTTTAACTGCTCAGTTTATTTGTACTTGTATCCACTGTATGGTGACATTGATTTGATGAATGTGTAGATATGTTTGTAGCTTGTGAGTGTCTCACTATAAGGACAGAAATTTGAGAGACTGGCTAATATATCTTTATTGTTAATATTCATTGATTTATTATGGAATGGACATAGTCATAGTGTCAGTCCCACATGAATGTGTTCAGAATAAGTAATTGTGAATAGTGCTTGGCTGTACTAGAGGTGCCTACTGCAAAATGAGGTATTCGTTTGCTCAGTCCAATCAGTCCAAAGCCTTATTGATAGCCAGAGTCATCTACTGCTAATATCAAAGATAAAAAAAAATAATCTAGTGTGGATGTCGTGACCAATATTTTTGTTAAAAAAACAAAAAAAAGATGATGTATATGCTGACATATCAGTGACAGCTAACATCTAAATAAATCATATTCAAAGAGTTAAGCAAGATGATGTATATGCTGACATATCAGTGACATCTAACATCTAAATAAATCATATTCAAAGAGTTTAAGCAAGATGATGTATATGCTGACATATCAGTGACAGCTGACATCTAACATCTAAATAAATCATATTCAAAGAGTTAAGCAAGGTATCATCTAGGATAATGGTGGTTGAATTCGCCAATAATATTTGCAGCCTTTATTTGAATTTGATGGCTTTTGGTGTTTCAAGTTTACTATTGTTGATGCTGAATGATCAGAGATTTTCTTTCTAAAATGTATTTTCATGATAACATCTTTTACTGCTAGCCCTACCTCTGATGGCTCGGCCTGTGTTATCTTAGCAAGTGAAGACTTTGTGATCAAAAATGGACTTCAAGCTCAAGCTATTGAGATTGTTGCCATGGAGATGAATACTGATGTGACCGGTGTTTTCAGTGAAGGCACCTCCCTCAAAATGGTAAATCCAACATTTAAAAAATAATTTCTTTACTATCATACAGTTCTATAATTGTTTTCATTTTATTTCCTCTTATTTATGTGTGCCTTCCTATCTGATTCCTTTAATTCCTATGTGAGTCTTTGGGCCTCCGGGCATAATGAGTTGCTTATATATTTTCCCATTTGTGTGAGATGAGCCCGAGCTAGGCAACCTGCTGTCATATAACAGGGTCAGCAAACCTCAGCTGATCAACACTACACTTTCCCTCCTAGTTGGGTTCCTGTCAATGTCTGTGTCAAAACAGATTACTAACAAGATGAGGATTTCCATAGTCCATGCATTGGGAGGGTCTGTTGACATAGAAGACCTAGTATTGGAGTAGACCTGTAGCATGAACGAGCTTAGTCCTCTATAGCAGAACTAGGGAAGTCAGGAAAGCCGCTGCAATTGCATGACTTCAAAAAGTCTAAGTGCTCATGAACACCTTATGGCATTCAATCACAATCAATTTTTCGTGTGTTCCAGCTGTTTGGGTTTACTTCAGTGAGTTTCCCATCCAGTCTTTGATGTCATAAACCTATTTTTTCCTTTTTGACTACTACAATCCTTCACTTTTGCCTGTATACCATGGTTTTGACCAAACTGTACTAAAGGTCTTTTCTTTATCAATTATCTATCTATCTATCTATTGACCTTTCGAGCCGTAGCCGGCCCATAGGGCATAGACAAGATACTCCTTCTCTTATCTGAATTTTTGTTCTAGCAGTTTTCTTTTAAAGATATTTTATCAAATCTCACCATTTGTCTTTGTTCTGTGTTTATCAATTATACACACCTGGTTTCTCTAATTTCTTTGTTTTTTGAGTTCATTGCATGCTATACCAAGTATTTTCCTTAGAAAATATTTTATTTGTTTACAGATTATTTATTGCAAACTCTGAAATAATTACACTATCATTGTTCAACACAATCCCTCAGTGCTTGACAGGCACAAAGATAACACTTGAAATGTTCTTTTAGACTGAGGTGCACAAGTCGCTGTGCACTGCTACTTGGGTACACATCTTACACACTTTGGATTTTCAGCTTGTCATGTGTGATGTGATGGCTGATCCATATGAATGTCCAATTAATAGTGATGCTGATTCCTTGACTATGCCATGTTATTATTTCCTTATCAATTCTCTATGGCTGCAGTTTTTGTGTCAGTAGCTGACATGAATGCTGGATCTGGACAAGGAGAATCTTTCACTCGGGTGATGTCATTATTAACTTCTCACTTCTTTCTTACACTTATGTACAACTTATACACCTGTCACCATTCATATTTCTTATATGATGATGAATCTCTATAGGTTTCATGTCTTTGCTAAACAAAAACCTCACAGTTCTTCACTGCTCCTACTTGATGCAGTTGCAAAGAATTGACCATCTTATCAAACTGTTTCACAGGTTCCTAATCGTCCAATGCCATCTATTGGCAGCTTAAAGTCACTGCCTCCGTGTACTAGACACAAAAATATTAGATGTACATGCCATTTTTAAAACAACTTATCTAATACTGGATGGCCCTTGTTTGTGTATTGTTGCATGTTGGTATTGTCGTATTATCTTTTTCAGATTGGTTTTGACATGGCAGAGAGTGCAGCTCAAAGAGCATTTCAGAAAGCAGGTATGAAGAATAACTGTGTTCACTTCTGTAATATATAATACTTGCTCGTTGTTTATAAATCCTTCTTTCTATTTCAGTATATTACATTATCTTAACCAGCCAAGATATAACAATAAAATAAATGAAAATTGATCTAGAACACGCATTTTGTTGCGACCATTTATTCACAAAATTGGAAAAGTGGGTAATCGAAGAATTACAAGGTTTTAGTGGAAATGAATTATGAAAACATTGATAACTTATAAGCTGAAAATTGTGGCTTTTGGGATCGGCATACTGTCAACAAAAGCTGCTATTCGTGGCTCATGGTATGGAGTGTGTTAAATAAGAGAATTACAAGGTTTTAGTGGAAATATTTGCAATTAATAAGAAAAATACTTGGAATAGTGTGGAACGAATTCAAAACAAACAAGGAAATTAGAGAAATCGCCATCAACCACTAATATCTTCAGTAATAAGGAAAAGACGATGGTCATATGTTGGGCATGTGATGAGAAGAGATAATAGCCGAATAGCAAAGCAGGCCCTCATATGGGAAACAACAGGTAAGAGAAAAAGAGGAAGACCCAGGGAGACACTGAGAAGAACATTGATGAGAGAAGTAAACTGCTAGAACAAAAATTCAGATAAGAGGAGTATCTTGGTCTACACCCTATGGGCCGACAACGGCTTGAAAGGTCAATAGATAGATAACAGGTTAAAGAGAAAACATCCACTTTGTATATTATTACCAATTAATAAAGTAGCCTGTCTGTTGATGTATAAAACATTCAGTCAGTCATGACTATAAGGGGACATGTTTTAATCTCAATGTGTGTTTATCTTCTTTTAATTGCTTCCTTTCTTTGTTACACGTGCAGCTTGTGTGAGGTTTCCCTAGAGCTATCAATTATATTCTCATGAAACTTGTCTAAATTGAGCTCTAGTATCTGCACACAAACTTACACAGATTTTGTTTTAATCTCAATGTGTGTTTATCTTCTTTTAATTGCTTCCTTTCTTTGTTACACGTGCAGCTTGTGTGAGGTTTCCCTAGAGCTATCAATTATATTCTCATGAAACTTGTCTAAATTGAGCTCTAGTATCTGCACACAAACTTACACAGATGTTGTTGTAATAGTAGATAAGGTTCTTCTGTCTTCTCTTTCTTATTCTTCTTCTTCACTTCCTCCTGTACCAGCCTGCGTGTCAAGGGAGATGCTAAGTTCTGGTTCTTCTATTCGGGTCATTTCCTGGCCACCACCAATAATTAGGTACATGCTAATTGATGACAAATATTTAATCAACCTGGCACATTTATAGCATATTTGCTTTGTGCCAATTGTATACAAATGTGTCAATAAACTGTGTTGTGTGTTTAATGCAGTGAAATAATATCCTAGAACACAGTATAGCTGCTTTTAAAGTCTTTCTTTATTGTGGAAACATGAACATATTATATTATGTTAGTTTCATTCACACATTCCATTCCAGGAGTTTCAAAACATGGCTCGAATAACCAAACAGCAGCATTTAGCTGCTTTTAATCTATTGGCGTTTCCGTAGTTATTGCCACTAAAACCTTGTCATTATCTTATGTGTCTTTTCCAACTTCTTGAACACATTTCAGAACAAAATGTGTTTTAGGTAAATTTTTGTTTATTTCCTTGTTTTGTTTGAAATTTAAAATTATTTATCAAAAATAGTCAGGCCATGGCATGTTGAACTCCTTGGTAGTGAATATGTTAATTTAATGTTTGTGTATAATGTTTATATATATGGTCTTTGGTGTCTTGACAGACGATTGGTAGCAAGTAATCTTGATAAATCAGTAGTTTGGTAAAGCTTTAGTGTCTCATACTAGGAGCTGCTTTACTGAACATCTTTTTTGTGGCTGAATTTGCCAATCCTGGACAGACAGGTCCATCCACAGAACGAGCAAGGTTTACCCATGGTACCCAGCCTTGTCTCCTTTTTCTTGCGCCTTTTGTCTTCTGAATTTGATATCAGCACCGTCTCGAAAGTTGCCATGCCATTTTTTATGTTTGCTTTCCATGTGTTACAATCTGCAGCCACATTTTCCCAGTTCCTATCACTGATAGAAAATTCCCTCAAGGAAGCCCTGCAAACATCCTTATATCTCAGCACTGGTCTGCCCTTTGATCTCTTTCCATCCTTAAGTTCGCCATACAATATTTGTTTGGGTATACGATTGTTTTCCATTCTTTTTACATGGCCCAGCCACCTTAGTCTATGAGTCCTAAGTTTATATATATCGTTTACATATCATCATCATCAAGTAATGGGCCTGCTGGCATAGGTGATCATGTCTCTCCACAACTTTCGATCACGACGGTTATTTATCATTTCTGTTGTTGACCTTCTGCCCAGCTCTTAAGCTGTCTGGTATGTTTTCTCTTTGCTTCCCTCTATGTCTTCGTCCCTCAGTTTTCCCAGTTGTTACAATATATTCCAGCTGTTCTCTTCTCATTACATGGCCAAAAAATGATGATTGTTTCTTCCAAATATTGGAAATTAGCTCTCTGTTTGCTTTGACCTCTTTTAGAACATGTTCATGGACTTAGCTGTCCATGGTATTCTCAACATTCTTCTGTAAAACCACATTTCTACACAGACTCCAGTGATTTTCCTGTCTGTTGCCCTATTGTCCATGATTCACATCCATATGTTAAGACTGGCTCTACATAACATTTAAGAACTCTTTTTCTTGTTTCTATTGTCAAAAATGGATTGCATAGTATCTTCCTCGTTTTTTGGAAAGCTGTTTTGGCCTGAGCCATTCTACATTTCACCTCTGTTGTACATCTTCCGTCTGAGGTTAACAAAGTTCCCAAATATTTAAATTCATTTACCTGTTTTAATAATATTCCACTTGTCTTTATTTTGCACTGAGGTGATGTCTTTTTCTTTGTTGTTACTATTATTTCTGTCTTTCTGCTATTAAGGCTGAATCCTTTATTTTTGCTTTCTTTCACTATAATGTCTAACATTTCTTGTAACTCATTTTCACTCTTAGCTATTAAGACTGTATCATCACCATACCTTGTATTATTTATATCATGACCTCCAATTATTATTCCAGGCATGCCCCTTATGGATCTTAAAATAATCTCACTATAAATATTAAATAAATTGTGTGACAGCACACAACCTTGCCTAACACCCTGTTTTATTTGTTGAAACATTCCCAATTGATTTCCAGTTCTTATGGCCGCTATTTGTTGCCAGTACATATACTTTATTATTCTTAGATCTTTGCTGTCTACGTTTATGCTTTCTAAAATTGTGATTATTACTTAGTGCTTTACTTTGTCAAAATGCTTTGGTATAATCTGTGAAACATAGGTATAGTTCTGTTTTCACCTTTATGGCTCTTTCTACTAAAGATCTTATGATGTATATGGTATTGCTTGTTCATATATAGTTTATGTATAATGTTTTATATATATCATGTGAACCAGTAATTAAATTATTTACTGTAGAGTGTAAATGTCTCTACTAAACTTGTATGTACTTTAAAAGAATCACAGTTATTGTTTGAAGCAGCAATTCTAGTTTGGGTGCCTTGCTGGTTGTACATTGCTGGTATCAGCAGGAAACAGCAATGTCATTCTATCAGTTTGCTACTTTGTTATACATTTTGCATCCATGCAGCTCAACTGGTTGAGTATCACATTTTGTTATATTTTATTGTGCAGGTTTGAAACCCTCTGATGTTCAAGTTGTGGAGCTGCATGATTGTTTCTCCTGCAATGAGTTGATAACATATGAAGCTCTAGGATTATGTGCTCGTGGTATGTTTTAGTTCCAGTTGTGAGCATACTAGCTAATCATTTATATTTTTTTCATGTATGCCAACTTTGCATCTCCAGCATTGTACAGAGGGACAGAATTTTGATGTGATATATATATATTCATATATCACATTTTCTTATGCTACTGTGTTTTTCCTATCCCCATCTTGGCAAAAGGACAGCAGATTAAATTCACATAATCAAAAGAACTGAACACAATAGAATGAAGAACATGGTTTCAGCATTAGATTGTTGTTGGTTATGTTTATCTGTCCGTTAATTTTTCTCATATTTAAATGGGTCTGGTCTGTGGCCATAGGTAGGGCATTATGCTAAGCTTTGATTGTTTAGATTCATGTTTAGATCATTTTTTAAAGGCAAAGGTAGTCATATAATGTTAAATGTCTTAAGAGTATAAAGTGGTTGAAACATCTCAGAACTAAGTCTCAGTGTTTGGGGTATTCATTCTTTTCATCTTCCATATCTTTGAACTTAGTGAGATGTGCATTTTTATAGCAGAGTTGATTGGTCATGTCCATACCAAAAAACACATGTAACCTTTAGATTGGGAAGTCATCACTGATAATCGCACGCTCTTGCTATTAAATTATGTATTCTTGTTTGTTTGGTGTATATTATATTTGTCTTTGTAAGATATTTCTATGGTAAAGAAATCATAATACAATCCCAGTCTGGCCTTTCTAGTTGACCTTGTTAAGAGGAAATTGAAGATACTTGACTGAGATCAGGGAAGATATTATCAACAAAGAGGAGACGTGTCACTCCTCATCTCCAAATATTGCTTACAAATTGCCTATGAATCCAGACTTTTCAGTCAACTTGGATCAAGTCAGGTTTGATCCTGATCGATAACCTCTGTGTTCACTCAGATGTATATGGATTTATTTTTTTTTATTTGGAAATAAAGACAGCACTGGCGTAATCATAGCATATAGACAATATGGTGTTAGCATCCATTTTATTTTTATTTTTTTTTTACAATCAGTAATTTTTTGGGGTAATGAAGGTCAACATTATAGGGTTTCGATGGGGAACTTTTTTTTCTGCAAATTAACCATTTCAGGTGAGGCTGGTGCACTAATTGACCGGGGTGACAACACCTATGGCGGCAAATATGTGATCAACCCAGTGGTGGACTCATCTCTAAAGGACATCCACTTGGGGCCACAGGTAAGTTTATTAACTTCTAATGATGAGAGTGGAATGAATGTATTAGAAGGAAAGATTCATTTTTAGATGCCAAACTTGCCATAACACATTGAAGTATTATCTTTACAACATCCCTGATGAATGTGCTTGTGGCAAAATTACTGCCAAACATCTGCTACAGATAGCTCAGTGGTTAGTGAACTAGACTACAATGGACAAAAGGGGTTGATCCTGATTGGCGGCTTCCAGGCTCACCCAGCTTTAAAACGGTACCAGAAAGCGGCACGGGTGTAATACCGACCATATTACCCCAAAAAATCAATGTGCTGAAGGTCAATAAAAATTATAGGCACTAACAACATATTCCTTATACGCCACTTGGCATGACAAGGGGCTCTTTTTATCTTTACCTTTTTTTTTTACATCTGCTACAGATGAGCACAACATAGGGAATAGAAACAGCTATTGTTGCTATCACAATGGGTTTATGAGAAATATGGAGTTAGTACCCATATTTTTCAGAGACCATAAGGAATCTCATTATACCTAGTGAAGTTTATGATGACTATCTTTTTTCGTTCACCAGCTTTGACCTCTGATGAAGTCCCTGGAGACTAGGAACTGAATTTTGCGTGTTAATCTATTTTTCCCTGGCAGCCGTGTGCACAGTGGTCCCTCTACTGCACAGACAGATAACTCCGTTTTCGGAGGTACTCATATTTTTTTCCGCCAATGAGTAATTGACGTTTCAAACCAGGCCTCGCTGCTGAGACCAAGGGGGTGGTTGCCGCAGAGAGAAATCATAGATAAAAATCCCAACTGGTGCAGCCATGAGGACTGTGATATTAATACACATAGAACCATATCGGTAAAATTTCTCAATACACCTAGTGGAGTTTATGATAAATATAGCATTGGTGCCCATATTTTTCAATGACCATTACCAGTATTTATGGGTAATGGCATCCAGAAAAAAAATTATTTGCCATATTTGAGAATTGAACCTGAACTGTCTTTAACATTGGATAAATGCACTAAATCTGTCATTTTGACCTTTAAAAAGTAATGGCAATCCAATTTTTCTGCAGGTGTTAGATATGCATGTATGTGTGGTGGGGTCTTTACATCAAAGATATGTGTATTAAGCTATGACCTGCCTCATATGCCTAGCACACCATTGCGACCTCCTTGTTATTCTTCTTATACTTGGTTGAGGAGCAACACTGGCTCTTGGCTCAGACTGCCTATTGTTCTGTTTTATTTTGTTGTTTGTGGATATCTCTGAATGTTGTGTAAGCATCAATGTGTCTTTAATTTGTTTGTTTTTTCACTTCTCAGTTTCCATCGTTAATAAATATTTTATTTGTTATTATTATCTTAATCTAACTTCTGGAAACTATTCCTGAATTCATGTTGTAACCCAGTAGCAGTGTGGTTTCTTTAGGTGGGATGATGAGAAGTACTGTGTTAATGTGCAGGTCATTAGTGGCAAAATGCTTTGTCGAGTAAAAGTCACGGTTCTCTCGATATGGTTTTAGCTGTCATATTTTTCCCATAGCTACAGCACATTTCTGGGTGATGTGGTTGGTAAAACTTCAGGCTGCCTTTTCTTGCCAGAAAAATCTCTGATACCCATATTTAGAGTCTGGGTGATGTGGTTGGTAAAACTTCAGGCTGCCTTTTCTTGCCAGAAAAATCTCTGATGCCCATATTTAGAGTCTGGGTGAGAAACCCGGCGCCTTGTTGGTGGAAAAGAGAGGAACAAAAAAAAAAAAAATCTGCCACTTCTGGGGATTGAACCTGGACCCTTCTGACTAGGAAATGAGCACACTAGCCACTCAGCCACCAAGGCGAGCACACTAGCCACTCAGCCACCAAGGCGAGCACACTAGCCACTCAGCCACCAAGGCTTTTATGAGTAGCTCAGTTTTAATCCTGGTTCAGGCTGCCTGTTTTGTTTTCTGTTTGTGTGCAGATACTTCGAAAGCTGTAAAATTACTTGTCTCTCTGTAATTTATGTCTCTCACCTCTGAGTTTCTGTCTCAAATAAATACTCATTATTTAGTAATCAATACTCATTATTTAGTAATCAATACTCATTATTTGATAATCAATACTCATTATTTGATTATCAATACTCATTATTTGATTATCAAACATCTACCTCAGCCTCACCAACTTTACTGGAAGTCTCTTGGATATTATAGTTGTAAAATAATTCCTTCGTGCTATGTGAATGAATGACGTTAAATGATGCGCCTTAGTCTTTGCAATCATAGACTGCTAATCTCTGTAGTCGCCCACGCCTGGGATGCGGTTCACTCGCCGTTGCTTGTGTTTGCAAAGAGGCCGAGGCCAAGGTATTCTACCCTCCAGCCTCCCCCACTGCAGTCTCTTCACGAGGTCGAGGCGGTCATGCATAAGCTGTGACCTGACCTAATTCACTCCTGTCCGACTAACTGCCGGCCTGGGAACTGTTCAGTGTCGTATAGTGGTTAGTACTTCTTGCTGTATAGAATTTGTCGACAACAACCATGTTCTTTCTTCGCAGACATGTTGAAACATCAACTAACAGCACACACAACAACTCACTGAGATGTAAAACTCATGAACTTTATTGTGCTTGTATCCACAATCGATCACTACCGTGACCGATCTCTTATCAACTCTATATTTGTTAATACATGACATTAACAGAGTGACTTTTACACTGGTACTAGTGTTACTACAACTTGATCGTGTGTGCCCTATTTACAACATGGACAATTCTCTTGCATGCAACTGAGTGACAAACGTGACGAAGACACTTTCTCTGTTGTCTCCTTCATCAGTCAACGTCCGCCAATATGATAATAACATTGAATATTCTCTGCATACAATTAAATGACATAGCTTGACAAAGACATTCTCTCTGGTGCCTCATTCAGCAGACGTCTGCCAATATGTTAAGAACATTTGAAGATTCCCTTGCATACAATAATTTACATAACTTGACAAAGACACTCTCTCTGGTGCCTCATTCAGCAGACAACGTCCACCATGCTGGTAATAACATTGAATATTTTCTGCCTACAAATGAATGACAGACTGGTGACCAGTTCACCGCTACATTGAAGTATTAGTCGAGTGCTCTACTCACCATTAGAGAATTTACACTTCTTGCCTGCTATCAGAATCATACAGAATCACAGGGCATTTTGTCACAAATGCGTTCCCTTCCCTTGTAGGAATCAATACCTAACTATCACTTGCTGTCCAGCACTGACCATATTCACAGGCCCTGGACGCTTCATCACTAATTAGTCCCTAACTCTTCTATTAAGACTTATTCTCCTGCTCGACTGGAACATCCTTCCGTCTCGAGCTCTGGCACACAACTAACTAAACACTCACTAATTACACAATCTACAACAATTTTAAGGGCTGTTAACCATAGCCGGCTAACACCCTTCGGTAAGACCGCTCTGGTCCACCGCTAGTTTGAAACTGATTTATTTTCACACCTAACTCTACTCCTGTCTCACCTGACGCACCCAATTCACGTGCGGCAGTCATCTCCCTGAGTTGTTCTTACATTCACGTTTTTCCTGCCATACCTCTCTCACTCGACCTAACCGTCTTAATTCTTCCCCTCTACCTCTATTTCTATAAATGATCTTCATTCCTTCTTTATCCTTCAATCTCTGTCTTACTCTCTATTCTTTCTTTCACTCTATTACATAGTTGCATGAGTCTATTAATTGTAATTAACTGCCCATTGGGAAAACAGAATGGAGGGAGTTGCATGGAAAATATTTGCATGAACATGACACCTTAAACAAGCTAAGAGAACAGAATGGTGGGTGTTACATGGAAAATATTTGCATGAACATGACACCTTAAACAAGCTGGGAAAACAGAATGGAGGGAGTTACATGGAAAATATGTGCATGAACATGACACCTTGAACAAGCTGGGAAAACAGAATGGTGGGAGTTACATGGAAAATATGTGCATGAACATGACACCTTAAACAAGCTAAGAGAACAGAATGGTGGGTGTTTAAAAAAAAAAAAGCTCAGCAGACAGCTGATCTTGCTTTCAGTGGCGGTTTTCCCGAAAACACCCCAATACTGGCTGGAGCTATGTGAACTATAGATGGGCGACCTCATTTTACCCACAACCGCCCCTGCTCGCAATGCTAAAAACGTCACGACTATTGGTCGCCCCCTCTTCAGCGGGCAGGCTCGGAGATATCGATGGTGTCGAGCAGACCGAGATATGATGAACACGTCATTGTGGCCTCAGAGCACATCTACATAAGATGGAACAACTCTGATTTTGCAACTTGCGAACTGTGGGACATCGAGACACTAAAGAAGAATAATAACGGCAGCACTCTCAATATCTGAAGAACACAAATATCGCCCACAGTAACAACCCTGCATGACAAGTTATGGGGAATTGGTAATGATCTCAAATGCTTGTGTTCGTGATCCAAGCTGGTCTAAATACATAGCATAATAGCAATAGCCGATCGCTGAAGGAGAATAACTGTTTCATTGATTGTGTATAGATTGACTGCTGTTCTTAGGCGTGGCACACAATAATGTTTTCATAAATAAAGGTCACTTCCTGTTTACTAGAGTACGCTCCCGTTATCGGTGTTTTATCTTGTTGAGTCGGGTTGTCACTGTTCCTGGCCGGCTGCGTTCAAAGTCCATAACTTTGCCGTTTTGAACAATAACAGGATTTCATTACCGGTTGGACGGTTCAGCATTTGCGTCAACAAAACGTAAAAAAGGAATATTGTTTTCCAGTGAAGTGGGTATTACGTACAACTGAGTCAACAACATAATTTAATATTAAGTAATAATTTATTTACAATGAACAAAGTCATGTCCAATTAAATTAATTAAAATTGTTTCTTTTCTGAGGACCAACACATTTCAATTTATTACTACATACTATATATTATGTACACAAAGCGACTAAATAAATGGCTACTAGTAAAAACCGAAATATCACATGAATTTCGTGAAGTCTAACTAGCCGGTTGTTTGCACGCAAACATGTGACACACACATTGTAATGTTATTGTGGTTCACTCACTTGTACTTCCTTCTCATATAAGCCTTATGACGATGATGTGTAAGGTGTATTATTGGGTCCAGGGTTGTTGGCAGGCCTATGGTTTCTGTCAAGGTGTTCTCCCATGGTTTTTCTTTATCCCGATGGTAGCTGATAGGCAACAATGGTTTGTTTTCCAGGGTGTCCTTCCTTAAAGATAGAGCATTGGATGGAGCTCTTGCTGGCATGGCCTGCCCCTTCGTTGGACATATGATGGGGAGTTTTTTAGTTGGTGCACCAGTTCCACTAATTGCCCCCACCCCATCCTGGTAGAAGAGGCCTTAAATCTGGTCTTTAGTTCATGAGGTCAGAATTGAGCTACTGATACTCTGAGTAGTTTACATAATTCAGTATGAATATGAAAAATCCAACACCACAATGGAAACAAATTAAACGCTCAGGGGTCGCCAAAAGTGGTAATTAGGAAGGTACATGGAGGGAGGTAATGTTTGAATACGGAAAACCGTCACATTTTGAGGAATTTGTGTTTTGATGAGGTAAATTTTGCTACAGTATTGTAATCTATGGTTAAACTGTTATCTTTTATTATCAAAATCTCCAACCATTATATTAAGCAGTTTATTGTCTTTATTATTTGAACCTAAGTGCAGTAAAAAGGAAATGAAGCTTATTCTTCACACTGTATATAATACATTTTATACTTATTAGAATTTCGCAGGAAAAGTACAAAATCAGTAACGAAACCCGTAAGTAAAAAAAGTAAAGTACCCCCCGTCACGCCAAGTGGCGTATAGGGAAATATGGTGTTAGTGACCCTATATTTTACAGACCTTCAGCACATGATTTTTGGGGTAATGTGGTCGGTATTACGCCCGTGCTGCTTTTACTTTCCCAGAAAAAATCCGGTACCCATTTTAAGGCTGGGTGAACCCGGAGCCGTCGGTTGGGATCGAACCCTACCCCTTGTCCGTAGTAATCCAGTTCACTAACCACTGAGCTATCGCGGCTCCTACTAATTTTTAGGGAATTAGTAAAACCCAGGTGTCCTCGCCAGGATTACGAACCCCGGCTGTTGCCGTGGTAAGCCAACCGCCTATCGATTGCGCTAACCGGACACCCCAACGAAACCCGTCTTAAAAAGTATTTTTCAGCGGCTTCAGTATCGAGAGGTGGGCACAGTCGGTGGTATCAGTTTTCAACTGTTTAATAAATATATATATATATATATATATATATATATATATATATATATATGTAACCAGTAGAAGAGATTGATTACTTTACCTATCTTGGAAGTCACATTGATCGAGAAGGGGATGCAAGCAAAGAAGTTAGAATCAGAATGGCTAAAGCAGCAATGTCTTTCAGAAGCCTTGAAAAGTTGTGGAAATCAAAACTCATCAGCACAAACAGAAAACTTAGACTATTCAAATCAAACGAACTATCAACCCTTACGTATGCGTGTGAAAGCTGGAAAACAACAAGAGATATAGAAACAAAGTTGAATGCATTCGAAAATAAATGTCTAAGAAAAATACTTGGTATAGCGTGGAACAAATTCAAAATAAACGAGGAAATTATAGAAATAACCAATCAACCACTAATATCTTCAGTAATAAAGAAAAAACAATGGTCATATGTTGGACATGTGATGAGAAGAGATAATAAACAAATAGCAAAGCAAGCCCTCATATGGGAAACAACAGGTAAGAGAAAAAGAGGAAGACCCAAAGAGACACTGAGAAGAACATTGATGAGAGGGGCAAAAGCAGCAGGATTCGGCTCCCTCAATGAGATAGAGCTGCTTGCACAGAACAGAGACAAATGGCGAGATTTGATAAAATATCTTTAAAAGAATTGAAAACTGCTAGAACAAAAATTCAGATAAGAGGAGTATCTTGGTCTACGCCCTATGGGCCGGCTACGGCTCGAAAGGTTAATAGATAGATAGATATATATATATATATATATTATAGACTTCATATGTATTTAAATGATTATTTGTCCTATATTAAGTTCCTTGAGCTCTCTTTTTTCATAGACTAATGAAATTACAGAAGAATTTGGTTATTTTCTGTAAGATAGGAAGGTGTGAAAATGTATATATATGTATTTGTGTGAAGTGACAAAACAGTTTGTATACATTTATTTTGTCTATGTTGTGTTATATGTGTGTTGCTTGTTTTTATGTTTGTGTCTGTAAAGCTGATACTTTAGTAGTAATATGTTTTGTTCTGTTTATGCGCATGTAAAGGTAATACTCAGCAGTAATGATTGCTTTGTTCTCATTGCTATTGTTTTTACTTTCAGGGTTGGCTCAGTGTACAGAATTGTGCTGGCAGCTCAGAGGAATGGCTGGGAAGAGACAAGTCAAAAATGCAAAGGTTGCACTTCAACATAATTTAGGATTAGGTGGTGCAGTTGTTGTTGCTCTCTATAAACATGGATTCCCTGAAGCTAATGAAGCCACGTAAGTTTCTGGCAGTCAGTAGCTAAATATCACATGTAACAAATGTGATCTGGTTATGTTTTTACTTAACCTTCAGCACAGCTATTTCTCACTGATACTTTAGTTAGTCTGCTCATTTGTGCCTTTTCAGTAAAGTACAATACACATGCTTCATATATAATACATTCAAAGTGATTACAAGAAGCTGCAGTACAAACATTGGTACAAGTGTTACAGTTAAAGATTGAATATTGCATCCAGGAAACTCTCATATTTGCCAGTCTTTGATCTGTTAGTTACAAGCAATATTCTACTAAAATAGCACATATAGCTTTTGTGTGTGTGTGTGGCGGCAGCTGCTGCTGCTGTTGGTTCTTGTTGCTGTTGTTGTTGTTGTCACAAATTGGAACTATTTTCTTAACATATCTATTTTAAGAATGAGGGGAATGTACTAGGCTCTAGATATTTTCATCTAAGAATTATGCAGAACTCCAAGATCACAACTAAAATGCCACTTTTAGATAAAAACAAACAGCTGTGTGAGGCAGTGATGGTGATAGCATGTCGCATGCCTCAAGACATGCCACATTTAGTAGCATTGTCAGGATTTTACCTGGAGTTGTTTTCATTGTGCATGCTAAATGACATATATCTTTCCATTTGTGTGTGTGTGCTTCCTTATTACTTCAACCAGAAATTTTGTTCTCATTATCATTTGTATCTGTACATGATGATATGTGAAGGATTGCTGGTACTTGAGTGATATATTCTTATTTCTTTTTTCTTTGCAACCATGCAAGGAGATGAATCTTTTTGTTATTAGCTTTGAAAAGGAATTTGAAGTGGCAAGCTTTGCATCTTTGAACCCATAAAGTCAAGCTTTATCACAGTAAAATTAAGGGGTTGGATTTGTCTTTTGATTTCTAATCCTTTGCCAAATTAATGGGCCTGCTTCTAAATGATTGTGTATAGGTTGGCTGTGGTCTTGATGATTTCTCAATACATCTCAGCCCACTTAATGTCATTTTAAGGACAGATGATGAAGAGGTTGAATTAATCCATTTTATACTGGTACAGAAAAGATTTAGGAATGGGCTAACATCTGTTAAAATAAGGCCAGGAGCAGATTGCAATAGTGACCAATAGTTGGAAAAATGAGAATAAATTTGAGGTAAAATTTATAGAATAAGCTGTACAGGTAAAGATGGATCTATATATGTGCTTTATAGACTACACAAAAGCATTTGACAAAGTAGAGCATGTGGAAATGATCAATATGCTGGAGAAATTAAAGATTGATGGTAAGGATCTCAGAAACTTAAAAAAAACATGTAATGACAGCAAACAGCAGACATATGAATTAGCTACTAAATGGGACAGTTCCATTATATAAAACAAGGACTCAGACAGAATTGTGTTCTCATCGCCGTATTTGTTTTCACTTTACAGCGAAAGTATTATGAGATCACTAGTAGACAATAAAGGAATTGGTCACAACATAAACAATTTGCAATATACGGATGACACAGTCTTAATATCAGAGACAGAGAATGAACTACAAGAAATGATGGATGTAATAGTAAAAGAAAGCAACAAGGAAGGTCACAGTCTGAATAGTAAGAAAACAGAAGTAATGGTCATAACAAGAAACAATCATCTCCATCATGCAGCATAAAGATAAATAGGACAAATCTGAAACAGGTGCAACGCATCAAATACTTGGGCACAATAATAACAACAGATGGAAGAATGACCACAGAAATAAAAAAACAGAATAGCTCGGGCCAAAATACCATTTCAAAAAATGAACATCTTATGCAATAAGTCTGTGTCAATAAAAGTGAGAAAGAGTTCATCTGTGCTATATACTGCCTATTCTGACCTGTGGAAGCAAATCATGGACAGTAGACAAACAAATGAAAGGCCATAGAGATAGGATTTCTCAGAAGAATGTTGAAAGTTCCCTGAGCAGCTAAAAAGATAGATGAGGACATTCTCAAAGAGGCCAACACAAAAGGGAACCTCCTAAAATACATCAGAAAGAAACAATATTTTTTGAACACACCATGAGAGGATGAAAGTTGGAATACTTGGTTGTAACTGGCAAAATATAGGGAAAGAGATTGCAGACGACAAAGAGAGAAGATACGCGATAGCTTGGTGTCATGGCATGAAAAACAGTTAACAACAGTATTAATATGATGTACTGTAGATAGATTACCCTAAAAATCATGTGCCGAAAGTCTGTAATGAGATTTGGTCCTAGTTAGTTTGTTTCTGACCATGAAGAGGCAGAACAGGATCTGGTTAGTTTTGTTTTGCTGATCCTGGTGAAAGAAAGCTGTCAGCTTTGAATCACTGACCTCTAACCATGGTTCTGTCAGGCTCCTTCATCCCCAATACACCTGTCTGCAACAGGGGAGGCTGAGGTGTGGTTGTGTTGTGCGCACATGCACTTATAAATATTTACAAACATGTTTATTTATAATTTCTTCTTACATTAACATTTTAACTTCTTATGTAGTATATACTTTATTACAACTTCTACAGGAGACAACTTCAGGTTGCACAGACAAGTTCATCAACAGCAAAAGATTTCAAATCTTCAGCTGTTTTTTCTGAAATTGAAAAGGCTCTACAACAGGTATGTTTTCCAGTCAGCTTTGTTGACTGAAGCATAACCCCACAATGATGTTTATAAAGTGATTAAGACATTTTTGAATGTGCCAGAATGTACTGTAATGACATATGTCAAGGAATCCTTCATTTACTTATTTCTCTATATTTTATATCTTTTGGTTCAGTACCTCAAGCGCCAACAATTTTATAGAATGTAACATGTTCAGTTGAATAGTTTGCACGATTGGGAACATGCCTGACTTTGCAAGAGATAACTGACATTCCTAACAATGTAAAGTAATTAAGACTGTTGAAGACATGGCTGGATAAAAATTGTAGAATTTAGGCAAGTTTACTTGAACTACTTGTAAATATATTGCTGCAATTTTCATTTATATTTTATTTTTAACTGTCATTTTGTAACATAAATAAAATGGACATCAAGCAACTAAACCAGTAGAGAGATGAGACTAACTACAATGTTCAGCAAAAGTCTTCGTCACTATAGCACCTTTAAATACAAGGACAAACACAAAAGGCAACTGATCTCCAATCTCAAAATATTGACACTTGTTTATATATTCTATATTTGTGCTTTTATCCATTATTACACTGCTGCTAGTTTTTGTTATTTAACATATTTTATATTTGTGCTTGTCTCTGTTGTTTTGTATGAAAGCAGACCGTTTGACATTTGGTTTTTCCTAATCTATTTCAGGATGGGGCCAGTATTGTGAAAAAGGTGAATGGAGTTTTCTCCTTCAAAGTGAAAGGACCAGCTGATCAGGAGGGTGTCTGGGTTGTGGATGCCAAAAATGGAAGTGGCTCTGTGAAGTTTAACTCAAGTGGTGAGTAACCTTTCATGTCTGCTTATATTTTGTGTCTGGGTTGTTGTTGCCAAAAATGGAGGTGGCTCTGTGAAGTTTAACTCAAATGGTGAGTAACCTTTCATGTCAGCTTATATTTTGTATCTGGGTTGTGGATGCCAAAAATGGAGGTGGCTCTGTGAAGTTTAACTCAAATGGTGAGTAACCTTTCATGTCTGCTTATATTTTGTATCTGGGTTGGTTGAGGATGTATATACATTTACAGCCGTATTTCACTAATAAGGGGACAAATCATAATCAAAATGTGGTATTGGCATTTATTTTGTCTGGGCAAACTGGCGAGGAATCAAAGAGGGAAGGCAATCCAGAAATGCTGAGATGGAGAGTAGGGTTTATGGGACCAAATGGCTAATTTGCTGTAAGCCATAGATATGCCTAAGTTTTGAAGAGTGGATGGCAAAAAGAGGTATTCATGGAATGGATATGTCAATGAAAGAGAGATTGTAATAATGATTTAATACTTGTCAACATTTCAAGAATTTACAAGTTAGGAAAGTGAATACAATATGGACACTTAATGGTGATCACAGTGTTAATAGTAGATCATATATCCAAGCTTATTTTTATATAAAATTCTATTTGCAGATAGTATGAGATAGTTATCAAACAAAATACATCAGAATTATATATCATCGTTTGGGGAATGTTATAAACATTTTTTGGGTATATTAAAATTATATTATGACATTTAGATATATATTTTAGAAATGCTTATAGCAGCCTATCTTTCATTCGTCTGTAGTATTGCCTATATCTGCAATGTTGTTTTCTGTATACATTTTACTGTCTTTTGTAATTCTTGTTTATAGCAGTAGAAGTCATCATCAAATTGAGATTTCATTTAATAAAAAGTTTTTAAAATCTCTTGCTATTTTTGCATTGTAAAGTGAAAGACATGCATGGTCTATGAAAATTGTATTTATTATTTTGAATAACCCTGTATTTTCAGATAAAGCAGACACTACAATTACCATTGCTGACAGTGACTTGTTTGACTTGATGACTGGCAAACTCAATCCACAAACAGTAAGTTCTCTCACGTTGTGTCTTACTGTTTGTGATCACCATACACACATGTATACATCTGCACCCAAAATGTAACATTAAAGGAATAAAATCACAAATTTTGATTACATTTCCATTTAGATAGAGTTAATTCTATCTGTCTGTCTGTCTATTGTCCTTCTGAGTTTGAACCAGGGCAGAAATTCTAGACTTTTGTGTCCAACGATCTTGGTTATCAAGTGTCAGACCCTGCGCAGGACCTGCAATGTATCTCTCCACATGGCTCTGTTCTGGGTGAGTTGCTCAATCTCAGTGATGGAGCTGATACCTGCTGTTATTGCCGCATTTATGAGTCAAGATGTCTGTTTCAATAATAATGGATGTTTCACAATGGCTGCTTGTTGTGCCTTTGATCAATCATCCGTAGTAGGATGAAGAAATACAATTCCTCCACGGCCGGAACTGGAAACCCCACCGATTACAACTCTTTAAGATTCATTCAACTTTGTTAAATGACCATCAGTGGTGCAGTGGTTAACTTGATGGCATGATGATAAAATGATCTGGGTTTAATTCCAGCCGTACACGCTCCAGTCAACCTTTAGAAAACAACAGCAAAAAATGAATACCTGGCTCAATGTCATATAAGAGAGAATGTGTATTGAATCAAAGAGAGATTGAGTATTGAATCAAAGAGAGAATGTGTATTGAATCAAAGAGAGATTGGGTATTGAATCAAAGAGAGAATGTGTATTGAATCAAAGAGAGAATGTGTATTGAATCAAAGAGAGATTGTGTATTGAATCAAAGAGAGATTGGGTATTGAATCAAAGAGAGAATGTGTATTGAATCAAAGAGAGATTGAGTATTGAATCAAAGAGAGAATGTGTATTGAATCAAAGAGAGAATGTGTATTGAATCAAAGAGAGAATGTGTATTGAATCAAAGAGAGATTGAGTATTGAATCAAAGAGAGAATGTGTATTGAATCAAAGAGAGAATGTGTATTGAATCAAAGAGAGAATGTGTATTGAATCAAAGAGAGAATGTGTATTGAATCAAAGAGAGAATGTGTATTGAATCAAAGAGAGATTGAGTATTGAATCAAAGAGAGATTGTGTATTGAATCAAATGTTGAACTATATACAGAGACAGCAAATAATATAGTTTGCTCATTTGGAAAGAATGCCAACAGATTCATTTACGCCATGCAAAACATATATTACAAGAGGAGATGGAAGAAAAGCTCATGGTAGACCCAAAGTAAGATGGACTGACAACATTTGAGAAATGCAACATTATTGACAATGGTTGAGGCTGCCAGACGGGCATGAACTAGAACTTTGTATTGTCCTCAACACTCAAAAGGGTATAAGAGGAAGTAGAGAGAAAGTGAAACCTGGCTTAATTGGTTGGGAGGGCATTTGCCACTTTATATAAAAGTTGCTTTGGCTTAAATCCGGAAGTTTGATGCGCATGGCTGGTTACAGGCTTTAGAATAATCTGTGAACCAGAGCTGATCATGATTCTATTCCGCTTGCCCATATAGCCTTGAAAACAAATTAACTAGCCTGACCAAGCTAGTATGGAATTGAAGCGGTGAGACAAACCTAGCACCAAAAAATGAAATGTTGAGGTGTTGGACTGAAAGGCACAGTTTGCTGTTTGCAACACAATACACAGTTTGTTTAACCTTTAATAGGATTTTCCCATTTCACTCGAATGTCGAATGCCTGGTAGGGCTTTCTTGTACCAACCTCTTTCTCATCTCCTGTGTTTTACTGGCTAAGACATTCGCGTGGATCAGAAATCTTGTGAAATAAACTGGAAAATATATAATTAAGGCTTGGAAAGCAAAAGGGCAGCTCCCAGTAGGCGGTCAATGTTTACAGTTTCAGGCATGACATTAAATTCAGAAACTGTTCGGTAAACTTGTCACCTAAAAAAAATGTGGACCTGTAAAGGTTGAAGCATTTTAAACAGATAAGGAAAATGAGTAATTAGGTGCATGCACAAGATGAAAAAATATGAACAACACCATGTTGTTCACTCTTTTGTTAGCCATTATCCTTTCAATGCAAGGAGGTAGTCTTCTTAAAGCAACTTTTCTTTTTTTTTCTCTGACTCTGGGTGCTTGTTTTCTTATTAAGAGTATCTCATGTTTTATTACAGGCATTTTTCTTCACTTCTCTTACCACTTTCTGCTTGTTTTATTTACAAGAATATCTCCTATTTTATTGCAGGCATTTTTCTTCACTTCTCTTACCACTTTCTGCTTGTTTTGTTATTTACAAGAATATCTCCTATTTTATTGCAGCACTTCTCTTACCACTTTCTGCTTGTTTTGTTATTTACAAGAATATCTCCTATTTTATTGCAGCACTTCTCTTACCACTTTCTGCTTGTTTTGTTATTTACAAGAGTATCTCCTATTTTATTACAGCACTTCTCTTACCACTTTCTGCTTGTTTTGTTATTTACAAGAATATCTCCTATTTTATTACAGCACTTCTCTTACCACTTTCTGCTTGTTTTGTTATTTACAAGAATATCTCCTATTTTATTGCAGGCATTTTTCCAAGGCAAGCTGAAGATTACAGGCAATATGGGGCTGGCAATGAAACTGAAGGATATTCAACCAAAGTCTGGCTCCAAACTCTGAGTTACCATTCCCTCCTACTTTCATTTTTACCAACATTCTTTAAATATGGCAAGACTGGATGAGGGGGAAGCAAGACATTTTTTGACATATTTTACTTCTAATTTTTCTAAAGTTTTATATATTTTATCATAATTTGTTTTTATATCACATGGGGCTCTAAAACTTATTTCACAGAATATTACTATACAGGGAGCCGTGATAGCTCAGTGGTTAGTGAACTGGACTACAAAGGACAAGGGGCAGTGTTCTATCCCAACCGATGGCTTCCGGGTTTACCCAGCC
This sequence comes from Megaustenia siamemsis, assembly GCA_032433765.1. Taxonomy (NCBI): domain Eukaryota; kingdom Metazoa; phylum Mollusca; class Gastropoda; order Stylommatophora; family Ariophantidae; genus Megaustenia; species Megaustenia siamemsis. Next base: position 72,143,396 of record JAVIAB010000160.1, on the reverse strand, counting down.
TTTAATGGGTACCGGATTTTTTTTCTGGGAAAGTGAAGCGGATCGAGTGTAATACCAACCACATTACCCCAAAAATCATGTGCCTGAGGTCTGTAAAATTTATGGTCACTAACACCATATTCCCTATACGCCACTTGGCGTGACGGGGGTACTTTACTTTTTACTTATATTAGTACACACTATCATGTTGCTCTATCATTAACAGAACTTAAAATGTTTGAAAGATAACATTTATTCTTTGGTTCACTCTTACAGCGAAACCTTGGATGCTGCCATGTTTACAACAAAATTATAATAGGAATAAATTGATTTTTACATACACTTTGTTGACCTTTTTTGTTACTGTATTTATTGTAAACTGTGACCTTCCAGGCATGTCGTAAGAGGCAACTAAGGAGGTTGATCGATGACTTGACAAGCTGTCATTGTAAAAAGTATTGTTATGGAAACAGAAGTAAGAGTGACCATCATCAAGTGCCGTCTACGCATCGAAGGTTGACTACCATGGAGCATCATTCTGCTCTGTCTCTTGCTTTGATGGTGCAGATTTTCATAGGTTGACTTGTCCATCTTTTGATGTTACTCGTCCATGTTAGTCTTGGTCTGCCTCTTTTACCTTGTATTTTCCCTTCCAATATTACTTTTTTGTTGTGTCTTTTAAAATGCCCCAAAAATTTCATTTGTCTTGTTCTAATTGTGTTTAGTAGTTCTCTTTTCATTTTTAGTTGTTTTAAAACTTAATTGTTTGTTTTCTTTTCTTTCCATCCAATACTACCTATTCTTCTTTAAATCCACATTTCAAAGGCTTCCATTTTCTGTTCTGTTTACTTGTCTAATGTCCATGTTTCTGTACCATACAGAACTATTGAGGAGATGTAACATTTTGCTATTCTTAGTTTTAGCCCTGGTGTTATTTGTTTTGTGACCATAGATGGCATTGAGGCATAGTAGATGATCACCAACACAAGTGATACATAATACTGTGGACAGGAAATGTTCAGATTGCACCAACGGTCTGGTGTGTGGTAAATAATGTCATGTTATTTATTTGATGTGCAAGCAAGGCTTTGTCAGTCATCAATTTGTTACGGTAGTAGATCAAACAGATATGTGTGTACTACCATTGTTTTAAAGTTAAACAGACTTTCTTTTATCATTTGAGGTTATATGTGATATCATTTCTTTGTCTGAATGATGTCTTTTGTTCATTCTTCATATAATATGGAGCAGATAATTGATTCAGTGTATTTTCATGTTTATGTCAAATTACAAATTATTTAATTATGTTTTATTTGAATTTATTTTTGAATAATAAAGGTGGATTGTTCTGTACAAATATTTACAAACAAAAGTACAATGTTCAGCATTTGTATGTGAATACTCCAGCACCAAGTTTCAAGGCCTTATTTTGATAATCACTATATTTCTGTATTAAATATTATTTTGGAAACAAACATTTTAAATGTTTAATAATAACAGACATACTGAATTAGCTCACATAAGACAATAATATTCAGAACAGGATTTTGTAAATTAAATGTACACTTGTAAACCAAAAGCAACCCTTACCTCATGGTGTGCATATTGTTGATATGCTGAGACACCTTTGCCTGCATCCCTGGACTTTGTGAGTACAGGGAAATGAGAGCTGTATTGTCATCAAAGATTGTTATCCAGTGGTTCAGGTGGATGCCCTTCGAGATGCATGAAGGGCACAGGACTTTAACAACTTTGAGCTCACATCACTGCTTTGGATGAAAGAGATGGGAGTTAAGGTGGGCACAGCCAGAGACAAGAGGCTTAGTGGGCGCATAAGAGGACTTATCAACCAACACAGAGCTGGAGATACCAGTTACTGGATATTGCGAGGGAATCTGAGCACCTACTGACATATTTAGAACACAGTAATGATAACCCACAAATAACTCAATGCATATCAAGTCGCTCTCATACCCAAGAGCATAATTGAGAACTCTTACAGAACAAACACAAATTTCACAGAAAATAAGCTATGGGGCAGATGCTAAAACCTGCAACAATGAAATTTATGGAAATGACTCATCTCACAGTTTATACTCCTGAGCTAAGGAATCTAAATGCACAATAATTTTTCAACTCACGAAATATAGATATTAGATCTATCTTGGCCATTTACACAAAAATTACCTCAGAGCCTAAAAACAATTTGTTGAGAAAGACACCTTTTTTTTTTTTAGATATACCAAAATGTATTATTGTGTATATTATAACTGATGGTGTCTGTGTAATTAGTTTAGCTCTCTGGGTAGTCCTCGTCAGTGCTAAATTTGGTCCAGAGGTTTTTTCAAGAGAATTGTTGTAGAAATCTAGTTTTCACTACCATTTTTTTACATAAAAAATGTCTAATGATTGTCAATAAGGCATACACTGAGGTTAAGCAGTTCATTCACCTTGAGAAAGGCAAAAAGCCAAAGTTCACTTTTTATATTTTTTTATATATCAATAAAGTCTTTTTCATTTTTCTTTAAACTCTTCTCTTACCAAAGGATAACTAGGTCTGTACAAGAGATGATCTGAAGAATATTAAAATTAAAAACAAAATTTTCCCACTCATCAATTTTTACAAAGTAATCAAACCTGATTGCTAACAACAAATTCTTTAAAATTAAACTCCTAACAATAGAGATTTCTACTTGTTTATCTGTCTGTCAGCCTGCCCTTTTGAACCGAAGACAGCACATGTCAGAAATTCTAGACTCTTGTGTCCAACCTTGTACAGGCCCTGCATTGTGTTTCATCACGTGGCCTGTTCTGGATGAGTTGCTCAATCTCTGCGATGGAAGCTCATGCCTGCTGTTAGAGCTATTTCCACTTGTAGACATTTAAAAACATGAATTAGATGAGTAATGAAGAAATTCATTAGTAACCTTTGGCTGAGTGATATTTCAGCCAGCTGTAGGACTTACAAGAGGGGTCTAGGAGGAGTTGAGTTGCTTTCTAAGATGTGCTAATCTCTCAACATTATTTATATCAAATAAATGAAGATAAATTAACATTTTATCTTCTGGAATGAACACATATAAGATAACACTGCCTGACTTTCTCAGCTCTCAAGACTAAAAGGCTGCTTGTGCAAACACCAGTTTGGCCTACAGAACACACTATTTTTCAATATTGAAGCATTCACCTCAATAATTATTTACACATTTATGGGACTGTTTATGTATTGAAGGAATAACTTGCAGTTGCTGCTAATGTTTTAAATGATTATTTGTTGCAGAATAAAGTATAACTGTCCAGCATTTGTTGATGTGTTGTCAGATGTATGATTTGTTGCTGGTTTGCTTTATTTTAAACATCATCAATAGTCCTATAACCTTGGTGCTTGTTTGAGCTCTCTTCATGACAACTTCACAATTTCTTGCCAACTTTCATGATTAAGAAACATTCTAAGATGTGATGAGGTTAATTCTGTCCATTCTCTGATGTTGTCTTTCCACCTTGTCTTTTTTTGCCTGTGGATTCTAGAATCACATTAACAAAACTTGTATATCTTGCTTGCAACATTACATTTGATAAACATGTGCCAATGGCTAAAAGAAAAAAAAATATATATGTCATATTTCTTATTTATGTGCCAGACATTCCATCTCTTCTGTGTGGTCATGTGACTAATGGCAACCCATTGTTTGACTCAACTCTGGAGTCATTTCATTTTGGTTATCTACTACTGGCTTGCATTCACCTGATAACAGAATAGTTGATTTTCTGGAGTTCTGGTTCACTGAAACTGATGTAAGCTAACCCTATCCATCATCCACCCTTAAAAGGATGTTAAGTGGGCATATATGCATTGTATTGCTTACACTGTCATATTTGTAAGAGGCCAACACAAAAAAGGAGCTCCTAAGAAACATCAGAAAGAAACAATCAGCATTTTTCGGGCACATCATGAGAAGAGGAGAGTTGGAATACTTGGTTACAACTGGCAAAATACAGGGACAGAGAGATTGCAGTCAACAAAGAGAGAAAATACTATATAGCTTGATGTCATACATTGGAAAACAGTCAACAACAGAATAGATATATGATTGATAGAATGTTGTGGAAGGACATGATCGCCTACGCCAACTGCTATGGCACATGATGATGATGTCATATTTGCACCCTTTGGCCCAACATATCTGCCATCAGAACGGCACTTTTGAATACCAGGTTGCCTTTCCTCTCGATCCCTACTCACTTGGCCAGACTAGTCTGATTGGTCTATTACTAGAAGCAGCATGAACAGGTTGAGTTATAGCAGAAGCACTTCTTAATATAACAGAACACTTCTGGCCGAGCTGACCTTAAATAGAACTTGGTTGACTTTTATGAAACAGCTACAATGTCAGATGGATGCAAGATGAGCCAAGGATATTATAATCTTGATGGGAGACCTAAATGCTAAAGTAGGATCAGACAACAGAAGAGATTATGGGAAAACATGGACTTGGAGATATAAATGAGAATGGAGAGATATTTGTGAATTTCTGCGCCCTTAATCAAGTGAGCCTAGGAGGAACAATATTCCAACATAAAAGAATACACAAAGCTACATGGGTGTCACCAGATCATAGAACGGAAAATCAAATTGACCACATATATATTAATAATAAGTTTAAGTCATCCTTCTTTCTATTGTCCTTTCGAGCCGAAGACGGCACATAGGGCAGAACCAAAATCTCAAAAACAAACCTTGCGTGCCAAAATGGCACATATTGCAGAGATCGCTGCTTCTAAAATATATGGCTCTGTTTCCATAACAATACTTTTTTACAATGCTAGCTTGTCAAGCCATCGATCAACCTCCTTAGTCGCCTCTTACGACATGCCTGGAAGGTCACAGTGTCACTATTCTTTACTTCCCTCATAATGAGGCCCCGGTAACACACGGGATCCTTATAAGCCATCCTTACAGGATGTAAAAGTATATAGAGGGGCAGATGTAGCTTCTGATCATCATCTTCTGATTGCCAAACTTTTAAACTAAAAAGGTATACGTACTACAGCGAATAAGGGTAGGAAGTATTTCAATGTAGGGTTTCTTAAAGAACAAGGAATTAAAAATAAATTCGCAGTCACAATATCAAACAAATACCAAGTCCTCCAACAACTAGAAAATACAATAAATATAGATCATTGGAAACAGGTAAAAGATATATGGAAAGAGACATGCGAAGAAACACTGGGGAAAAGAGAAAGCCAGAATAAGGCATGGATGTCAGCAGAGACCCTGGATAAAATTAAAGAAAGAATTAACAAGAAAGCAGGCATAAATAAAAGCAAAACGAGAAGTAATAAAGCCAAGACACAGGAAGCTTACACAGAGGTGAACAAAAAAGTGAGAAGATGCATTAAAAGGGATAAGAGGAAATAGATGAACTAGCTAAAGAGGCAGAAGAATCAGCAAATAAAGGGAATATGAAAGAACTGTACAACAGCACAAAGAAATTAAGTGGAAAATACAAACAGATCAATGCCTTTATTAAAGATAAGAATCCATATGGTGGTTAGGCGGCGGGAACAATTGAAGGCTATGCATGAAGAGTGTTCCTTGTTGCAGTTTCCTCATATTCCAAGTCCGGCTTGTTGCAGGAGCTACTGAGTTAAGTGCTCTGTGCACACCGTGAGCTGTGTGTCTCATCCGTTTTGACCATGTTTTGATATTCCAACTGCTTTCGATGAATGATGATATCGTATGACAGGGAAACGTTGGCTGTGTTCACTTTCTGCGTGGTTTCGCGTTGTCTTTTGGCGTGTGCTGAGACTGCTATGATGAGGACTACAGTTACCTTTCTTTGTTTGGGAGATGAGATTCGATTCCGCTGGCACGAGCGGTTGATCAATTATGGATTTTAATTCGTTTGCAGTGATACCGGGGCCTTCCATAACCAAATAACCAACGAAAGGAAATCTGCTTAGTAATATAAGGGAACAAATGGAGAGATGGAAAGAGCACTTTGAAGAACTTTTGAACAGACCCGGCTCAAATAATCCTCCAGATATACTACCAGCAGAAGAAAAGTTACACGTTAACTGTGGAAAACCAAGTAAAGAAGAAATATGAAAGCCATCAAACTATTAAAAAATGGTAAAGCCACAGGACCAGATGAAATTCCTTCGGAAGCCATCAAAGCAGATATTAACACCTCTACCAAGATGCTACATAATCTATTAGATAAAATTTGGGAGAGGGAAGAAATATCTAAAGACTGGAAAGAAGGTTATATGATCAAACTACCAAAGAAAGGAAGTTTACAGGAGTGCACAAATTATAGGGGAATTATGCTACTATTAGTGCCAGGAAAAATATTAAGCAGAATCATTCTGGAGAGACTAAAAGAGGCCATAGAGAAACATTTGAGAGATGAAAAAGCAGGTTTTAGGAAGAACAGATCATGTGCTGATCAAATAACTACTCTAAGTATAATAGTTGAACAAAGTTTAGAACTAAAATCCCCACTTTATATTGGATTCATAGATTACGAAAAGGCATTTGATAGTTTAGACAGAAGAATGCTTTGGAAGTTGCTGAGTCATTACGGAATCTCCATAAAGTTTATTAACCTGATAAAAACAATGTATGAAGGAACGAAATGTAGTGTGGTGGATGAAGGACAGCTTACAGAAGCATTTGAAATAAGAACAGGAGTAAGGCAAGGATGCCTCCTGTCTCCATTTCTCTTTCTACTGGCCATAGATTGGATTATGAGAATAACTCAAAACAACAGAAATAGGATCCAGTGGTCACTGACCAAACAACTTGATGATTTAGACTTTGCTAATGACATAGCTCTCCTATCACACAGCCACCAACAGATGCAGGAAAAAATGAGCATACTTGATGAGAGACCAGAACAGCTAAGACTGAAGATTAAAAGAGATAAGACCAACATTATGAGAATTCATACAGTTGGCAGGAACCAAATAAAACTAGGAGAAATACCTCTACTAGACGTACAATCTTACATATATCTGGACAGTAATATAGATAAAGAGGGGGGAACAGAAAATGATACCAAAATAAGGATATCAAAAGCAAGAGGAGCTTTCGTTGCACTGGGAAACATATGGAAATCCAAAGAAATTAGGTTAAATACAAAAATAAAAATTTTCAACTCAAATGTTAAGTCGGTCCTATTATATGGCTGTGAAACATGGAGAACAACAAAATTGGCAATCACAAAGATACAGACTTTCATTAATGGATGCTTACGCATAATAAAAGGATGGAAATCTCTCTCTCTCTCTCTCTCTCTCTCTCTCTCTCTCTCTGCGATCAGGACTCAGTCAGAGTAGGATTCCAGACTCTCACATAAAGTCAGCTGTCAGGTTAAGTGTGTTGATCGCCCCCACAGACAGAACGTCACATTTAGAGTCCGCCAGATCCACTCTGACTGAACACCCGTTAATATGTTGCACTGTGTTCTGCGCCAGTGGCCCAGTGCATCCGATTTCAGCCAGCATTTTTCAGGTTTGCTTTCCTTAGCCTTTGATTGTCCCCAATCTTCCTGCAAGGCAGCAGATTGTCTTTTCTGTAGGGGGATTCTGCCCTTAGATGGTCTGCCCTCCCAGGTTTACGAGCACCATCTGCCCGAGTCACTAGAGGTGACTAACACAGACATGCACACACAAAGATATGAGATGTGCCTAACACAGACATGCACACAGCGATACGAGACATGACTAACACCGACACACATCAAGATATATGACACATGACTAACATAGACATGCACATAAAGATATGAGATATGACTGACTTAGACATGCACACACAAGAATATGAGATGTGACAAACACAGACATGCACGCGCAAAGATATGAGATATGACTAACATAAACATGCACACATAGCTATGAGACATCCCTAACCCAGACATGCACACACAAAGATATGACACATGACTAACACATATACTCACTAAGTTATGAGATATTACTAAAATCAGACGCACATAAAGATAAAGACATGATTAACACGGACACACCAAGATATGAGATATGACTAACATGACACACACCTAGATATGAGCCATGGCTAGCACACACACACACACACACACACACACACACACACACACACACACACACACACACACAAGCTAAGATTTGAGCCATGGCTAGCACAGAAACACACCAAGGTATGAGCCATGACTAGCACAGAAAAACATTAAGATATGAGTCATGTCTTCACGGAAAAACACCAAGAAATGAGCCAAGTCTAGCACATAAACACATTGAGGTATCCATATGCTTGGGTTAGTCTGCAGACTCTTCTTAACGTGTGAATCATCGACATACGAGACGCAGGCTTCGATTAACTGTCCACAGGTTTCGTTCAAACAGTTGTCCGGAGATTTGAGAGTGCAGTCTGACCCGTAGAACGTTCCCTTGCATGCACAGTCTGTACTTTCCATGTCACATATGATGTCACAGCCATCAGAACACGTCTGTTCGCACTGTAGCCCAAAATTACCATCGGGACAAGTGCTATTACAGGTATAGCCAGGATGTTTACATTGTAGGCATTTTCCGGATTTTTCCCACATAAAGGACAGACACTGAGACAAGACCTGGAGCAATCGTGTCCATAGATCCCATGTGAGCATTTGCCGTGACACGTACCGATGATGAAGTCACAGCTTTTGCTATACCCACTACACACTGCACAAAACGACCAAGAATACCCGTCCAGACAATAGGTGTCTGTAAATGTTTGCTCCTCACACACCGTCAGTTCACTGCCGGCCTGCGAAATGGTTGGTGAGAACTCAATCTTAATGTGTGCCATTGGCGTTTGTGTGGTGACTACAATAGTGTTCATAGAAACATTAGGGTATGATATAGCATTAGACTGGAACACTACGCCGCCACTGTCAGAGAAAGCCTTTAGAGTGGCATTCTTTACCCGAATCATAGTGCTAGCTCGATAATAGAATCGAATGGCGTGAATCTTCTGGGGCGTGTCAAAGTTCCAATACCAGTAAACAGGACTGTTTCCACTTCTCAGTTTTGTGTGTGTGCAGTCATTGTCATAGAGATTGGTCCTTGTTTTGCCATTTACTGTGGCCTCTGGTCCACATCCGTCTCCTGCATAACAAGCATTAAAAGTGTCGGCCTGGTTTGTGTTCTGTTTGAGAGCCACATTCCGACCCCCGCCTATATGGATGGAACAGATATTTGCAACTATCGCCCCTGCAATCCATAACTTGTTGATCAGACCAGCCCCAGAGCAAAAGACACCAATCTCGTGCTGACTAACTACAAACCTTGAATCATTGCTACACGAGGCAGAACCATTTAGTTTTGCCGTGAAACTGTCCGGAACTGTTAAGTCATTTACATAAATCCTAAACCAGGAGAACAGCAAAGGTTGGTTGAGAGTTGCCTCAACTGATGTAGAATTTGTGTCCGGATTACATGTGGTGTCGTTGTAATCAAACACGAAAGTAGGTTCATAATTTTGGGCGTATTTGTACACGAGAACCAAGTACTGACACTGGGGTCCAAAATATTCGTGCTGACAACTGTCATTGTTTGGGCATATCCCTGTAGTTTTGTCATAAACTCTCTCTCTCTCTCTCTCTCTCTCTTTCTCTCTCTGCGATCAAGACTCAATCAGAATAGGATTCCAGTCTCTCACACGAAGCTAGCTGTCTGTTCAAGCGAATCGATCGCCCCATACAATCTCTCCCCCAGGGAGGTGGGCGTGGACCACACTGCTCTTCTCAGGTCAATGCATCCAAAGGATGGAAATGGCAGGACAAAATGACTAACATAGAATTATGGAAATGTACCAGTCAAATACCAGTGGATAAAGAGATAAAGGGAAGACGATGGCAATGGATAGGACACACACTATGGAAGCCAACTGAGAGTATTACACAACAGGTCCTTTTTTGGAATCCCCAGGGGAAAAGACAAAGAGGAAGACCAAGGAATTCTTGGAGAAGACAGGTAGAAGCAGAGATGAAGATGATGGGGAAGATATGGAATGATCTTAAAAGAATGGCAAAAAAACAGAATGACTTGGAGAATGTTTGTTGAAGACCTATGCTCCACTGGGAGCTAGAAAAAGGTAGAAGAAGAAGAAGAAGAATGATTGACTTGAACACGCTTGTCGGAACGACTTGGCGTTTGACCTTACGCCTGGAGTTGCGTTGCAGGCACGTAGATTGCCCGGTGGCGTCTTGCACCGGACAGCTCGCCTTGACCCCGTATCAGACTTGGACTGAGTGTGCTGGATTTGACTCGGGATTCTGTAGCCGCTTATCTGCCTTCTGCTTGCCTGATGCTGAACTCATACATAGCCCGGACACCCACTTGTCCGTCTGTCGTGATCGTAAACTCTTGTACTTCGCGTTGTTTCGGGGTGGCGACCACCTCTGCGTCTATGGGCCTGTGCTTGACGGCGCCTCCCAGTTTCCGTTCTTCACTAGGCACAGACAATTACAGATTGCTTTCTAAGAAGTAGTCAAGGAACACCATATAAAATACACATTCGAGGTTTAATTCTGGAAGATCAACCTCTCACAACAAGTTACACAATTACAACAACAGTATGCTTGTTAGCGGCCTTTCTCACGTTGCATGTTAATTACGAGGCGTACCCCAACTTGCCTGGGCTATTATCTAAAGGCCGCAGTAGTATAGAACTGCAATACTCCTTTCAAGCCACCATGCATTTTGGTGACCTCATGTTGGACCGACTCCACTCAGTCGGACTCTCTTGATGACACTGCGCGGAATTTTCCCGCTAGCTATCGGCCACTGGTATGCGCCGATGAATCTCCCACTGTTGTCTGTTCGTGCCTGTAACAGCACCCACGGTGTCGAGCATGAATTCGGTGATGGCTGTCTCGCCTATCTTCACCTGAATGATTCGTTGCTTCTGAATTCCACCCCTAACTCATAATAGTACTTCAATGCTTAGCACATAAGTTGGCGATATCCGACTCGCTCAATCTCACCTACACTGTTCGTCGTTTTTGAGTTTCATAACTCCTTGGTAGAGCACACTCGTTGTTGAGCATGTCTCTGCAAACGCTGTCTCGCCCCTTGTTCATTGTTAGTTGCTTCTAAACTGCACAACTACATTACAAAATCGTACTCCTTATTGAGCATGAACGCTGTGAGACTGTCTCGCTCACTGTCACTTAAATTGTTCGTTGCGTCTAACTTGCACAACTACATTACAGAATCAGTCTCCTGATTGAATTTACACCAACACATAACTATACATAGCACTGTTCCAGAAGCAATGTCCGCCTCACGCAACGGCCATACGCAACTAAAACTGACTCTATTATCCTGTTGTGTACCACGAACCATGCTCACGGTATCAGTTGTCAAAACAACTGTCCGCACTGAGCCCTCGTTCTATTTCGACTGACTTTCTCACATATCCTTTTCTCTAACGTTTTCCCCTCCAACCAATCATACCCCGTTTTACATTTCTCTCTCGCTCCTAATTGATCCTTATCTTCTCCGTGAGACCCGAAGTTTCTATCCTTCTTACCACTTATCACTTTTCCCCCAGTGGACTCGATGATTCTATTTTAGTTAACCCTTCTCACTTTCCCCTCGACTTCTCCCACACACTCCTATTTGTCCTCCACCTTATAATCACTGCTTCAGAGTAAGGTGTAGATAGCGCAAGCTATCAGCTATGAGTTGATAACAACTTCAGACCTGTCGTGCACATTTTCCTCTATTTTGGGCGAGTTTACTACAGGAACAGCAACAACATTTAAAACTAAGTAATCCTTGTTAACCTGTGGTTGTTTTGTGTCATATTCAACCAACGATGGTTCTGTGACCACATGTAGATATTTTCTTTGCCCCTTTTCCATAAAACAAAGACATACAATTCTATGCCAGTTTTGTTCCCCTGTTCTAGTAACCTTACTGAGGCCTTACTCAATATTACTTATATGTGCCTATTTTCTCTTACTTTGATGATATAAAGCATAGTTTCTTTCTTTCTTTGATGTATTTGATAATGTTGGGACATTTTCTGTTTTCCTTTGATGTATTTGATAATGTTGGGACTTTCTGTTTTCCTGTGATGTATTTGATAATGTTGGGACATTTTCTGTTTTCCTTTGATGTATTTGATAATGTTGGAACATTTTCTGTTTTCCTTTGATGTATTTGATAATGTTGGAACATTTTCTGTTTTCCTTTGATGTATTTGATAATGTTGGGACATTTTCTGTTTTCCTTTGATGTATTTGATAATGTTGGGACATTTTCTGTTTTCCTTTGATGTATTTGATAATGTTGGGACATTTTCTGTTTTCCTTTGAGGTATTTGATAATGTTGGGACATTTTTCTGTTTTCCTTTGATGTATTTGATAATGTTGGGACATTTTTCTATTTTCCTTTGATGTATTTGTTAATTTTGGGACATTTTCTGTTTTCCTTTGATGTATTTGATAATGTTAGGACATTTTCTGTTTTCCTGTGATGTAGTTGATAATGTTGGGACATTTTCTGTTTTCCTTTGATGTATTTGATAATGTTAGGACATTTTATGTTTTCCTTTGAGGTATTTGATAATGAAGACTTTTGATCACTGGTTTTTATTTTTCTTTTCAACTGCCTTTGGAGCATAGTGGAAGCAGAAGCGCCTGCAACCTCTGGTCGCAATAGCAGGGTCGGCGCACCATCAGCCGACCAAGACCTAGCAGTTATACCTCCTCGTGGTCTCCTCCGGTAACAGTCTGCATCAAAACAGGCTGGCTAACACAAGTTAGATCGCCGTGTTCCCTGTATTGGTGGCTGTTACTGATATAGAAGACCCAGTATTGCAGTACCTCTAGGCTGGACTAGTAGTTTCCCAGCATAGCCTGGGATAGATGAACTCCCAACTTCTTCAGTAAAAGCCAGGAATGTCAAGAAAGCCATTACAACCCGCCACATCAATAAGTAAAAGGGTCAACTTGTGGTATTACGTCAACAACAACAACCTGTGGAACATAAGTCTTCTATTAACACTTTCTAAACGTGTCACTATGTCTTTTGCCATCCTCTAAAGATCGTTCCATGTTTTCCCACATTCTGTTCACCTCTGCCTGTCTTCTCCAAGTACATTTTTACCTTCCTCTTCTTTGATCTTCAGAATTTATTTTTATCCCCCGGAAACATTTAGCGCGATCTTCTTTCTTTGAGGCCAGGTAATAGAATAATTTGTCTGGAACAAAACAGCCAACAGGAGCAACGATAGCTCAGTAGTTAGAGAACTGGACTACAAAGGATAGGTCAGGTTCGGTCTTGATCGACGGCTTCCGGGTTCACCCAGCCTTAAATGGGTACTGGATTTTTTTTCTGGGAATGTAAAGCAGCACGGGTGTAATACCAAACACATTGCCCCAAAATTCATGTGCTGAAGGTCTATAAAAATTATGGTCACGAACACCATATTCCCTATAAGCTACTTGGCATGACAGGGCTCTTTACTTTTTTTTTTTTTAAACAGCCAACAAATGTGAACAAATTGTTACATTGCACTGAGCCACTGTCAATAGTCAGCCAGCTAATCAATCAACCATATACAAGATATAATTTCTCTTATCTCTCATCCACACGCTTCCATTATTAACACAGAACAACCAAGTTCGCAAGCACAAAATTTAATATCAATCATATTGAACAATCTGACATACAAAAGCATGCATGCAACACATATAATACAGGCAACATCTCTATTTTCAATCTCTATTTATCTACTTCACACTCATAGATTTTTCTACATCATGCAACTTCTAAAATCACACAATCTCAGGTTCAATTTCTGAACACCTAATTTTCCAATCATGAACTCTTCTCAATTGTCAAACAATATTTAACTGATCTGTTCCATGCATATAATCTCATTTATTTTAAGCAACAATTATTCAACACATCAACATTCAAAATTTCACTTATTCAACACATCAACATTCAAAATTTCACTTATTCCACACATCAACATTCAAAATTTCACTTATTCAACACATCAACATTCAAAATTTCACTTATTCCACACATCAACATTCAAAATTTCACTTATTCAACACATCAACATTCAAAATTTCACTTATTCCACACATCAACATTCAAAATTTCACTTATTCAACACATATCAACATTCAAAATTTCACTTATTCAACACACCAACATTCAAAATTTAACTTATTCCACACATCAACATTCAAAATTTCACTTATTCCACACATCAACATTCAAAATTTAACTTATTCCACACATCAACATTCAAAATTTCACTTACTCAACACATCAACATTCAAAATTTCACTTAACACATCAACATTCAAAATTTCACTTATTCCACACATCAACATTCAAAATTTCACTTATTCCACACATCAACATTCAAAATTTCACTTACTCAACACATCAACATTCAAATTTCACTTACTCAACACATATCAACATTCAAAATTTCACTTATTCCACACATCAACATTCAAAAATTCACTTATTCCACACATCATTCAAAGTCTCTTAATAAACCAGGAGGTGGTGGTATTATTCAGACTTAAACTTAAGGAAGAGTACACTCAGGCCAAAATGACAGACAAATCCTCAAGGAATTACACAACTAAAATTGAAGCCCTCAACATCTCAGTAGAAGACAAGTAATACAAAAATAAAGTTCATGAGAAACTAGTGTCACTACCTGATGTACTGCTGTCAGCTACAACATCATCAAAATCTTCAAGAATAAAGAACCGATAACAACCCTAGTACTACTGTGCCATAATTTCCAGATATCAACCAACATAGAACCAGTCGTCAGTACGCTGGACTTCTTCTTCTTCTTCTTTCCTTCCTCATCTGCCTTTCAGCGTCGAGGGGAGATATAATTTGCGGTCTTTTGCTCTTCTGTTCGCCTCTGCTGCTGTTATGTTTCCTAGTGCTTCTAATATTCCATTGACCCATCTTTTTCGTGGTTGACCCTTGGGTCTGGTGTTCTCACAACGTTTGTTGAAGGCTCGTTGTGTTGTGTTTTTGTTCTTTCTGCCTTGTCATGTGGCCAAACCATTTTATATGTTGTTTCCTTATGTATGCTGGACACTGCGGGAATTGCTGTGGAGGGGATCTGAGCATCTATGGACATGTTCGGAATGCAAAGATTGATGACCCGCAAATAACTTAATAACCCTACTCAATTTCCAGAGAGTACTGATCCCAATGGGTACTCTTGCATCCCTTAAACAAGGAAATGAGTGATCAGTGAGACTAACCACAGGAAGAAAGAAACTTGCAGAAAGATCATCTGGCTATATGAAGCAAATCAATCATCCAAGAGCAATACAATGCAGATGGAGACAATATCATTTCACACATAATAAGGAGGATAGATGTCATTAATTAGGGAAGACCAAGTTTATGTACTCCACTTTTGCTATGGTCACAAAGGAAGATGTACTCCAAACTCAAGATAGGGACCAAAAGTCTGCACGCTGGCAGATATAGAAGAAAAAAAAAAATCACCCTATGAGACTGCCTCCAGTGCACAGACTTGAAGGTCCATATTCACTACCTTGAAGAGAAACTAAACAAAACTCTGAAACAGACAGCAGACTTTGTAAGAGAGTCTGAATCAGTCACTTCTTCTTCTTCTATCCTTCCGCCGTTGGCATCGAGGGGAGATACAATCTGCGATTCTTTGCTCTTCTGTTGGCCTCTTCTGGTGTTATCCCTCCTAGTGACTCTAGTATTCCTTTATCCATCTCTTTCTCGGTCTTCCTCTTAATCTGCCATTTTCGTAGCATTTGTTTATGGCTCTTTGAGTCATTGTTAGTTCTTTTTGTCTTGTTATGTGGCCGAACCAATTTATCTGTTGTTTCTTTATGTATTCGATGGCTGGTTCAATTTCGAGTTTCTTCCTCAGGTCGGTGTTTCTTACTCTGTCCTTTAAGCTATTTCCTGTCATTCTTCTGAGACATTTAATTTCGGTGGTCGTTATCTTTCTTATTGTTCTAGAGTCCAGTGTCCAATTCTGGCACTGATAGCACAGAGTTGGTAGAAAAATTGATTTGTACATTGCCCTTTTTGCTTCCGTAGTTATTGCTTTGTTTTTCGATAGTGTTGATACTTGGCCTATAACTTGGCATGCTTTGTTACACCTTATATCTATCTCTGTCTCTTGGTTATTGTCTTGTGTGAACATGCTACCCAGATATTTAAAATTGTCTACTTGCTTCAAAGATGTATTATCTATCATGATGTTTAGTTTTTCTTTCTTTCTCGCTATTGCCATTACTTCAGTTTTGTTTATGTTGATCTTCATGTTGTATTGTTTACAAGTGTTGTTTAGCCTGTTGATATGTTCTTGCAGGTCCTCAGTTGTTTCATGTATCAGAACTTGGTCGTCTACAAATAGTATTTCATTTATTTCTTCCTCTCTTCTGCTGTTTTCTGGTACGTATATTTCGTTCTCTTTTGTGTTATCGCTTGTTATCATCCTTGTTGGTATACTTCCTTTGATTGGGCATGCTAATTTGCATATATTGTCCATATATGTGATGTAAAGTAAAGGGGAAAGCCCGCAGCCTTGTCTTACTCTGGATTTAATGGTGAAATGTTTAGAGTAGCCTGCTTCACACACAAACTGTTATTATACACTCTTAAAACACAAAATTCTATATGTCTATCCTGCTTAATGATATTTGAGATCACATTATATCATTCTCTGGAATTGGAAACTTGACACATAATCCATATAGAATAGAAATATTGATGTTCCACTGAACAAAAATATACACCGACACAGTCACTTCGCCATCGATTTCCGACATGATCACTGAAGAAGAAAATCTTATTTATTCCACAGATCAAAATTCAACATCCCTAAATTGTTTTAAACAAGAAAATTCAAATCTCATTTAACACATGAAAATTCAAAATCTCATTTAACACATGAAAATTCAAAATCTCTAACTTAGTTATTCCTTACATAAAGAGAACTTTTTACAGAAAAATATAGTTTACCTTTTTCAGTCATGTCATCAGTTGAGGAAAAATTAAAATATTGCAACAACAGGTAAATTAAAAGGAATGAGAAACAGGAAACAAC
The DNA here is from genome assembly GCA_032433765.1 of Megaustenia siamemsis. Classification (NCBI taxonomy): domain Eukaryota; kingdom Metazoa; phylum Mollusca; class Gastropoda; order Stylommatophora; family Ariophantidae; genus Megaustenia; species Megaustenia siamemsis. Next base: position 72,126,285 of record JAVIAB010000160.1, on the reverse strand, counting down.
AAATAAATATTCCACAGTTTAACAGTAAGGCATAAAGTGAAATCATTAGTAGAACTGAAATTGAACAACAGCTATAGAAGGAGGGGCATGGTTGTCTTAGCATACTGACATGGTACCTGATAAAGATTACATACAGCTACACTCACTATTATATTCAACATTTTAAAATTGATGCATTCTATAAATGCAGAATAAAATCTTGTGATTAATTCTATACATCTAGAAATATCCCTGCAGTAATGGGTCTGCTAATATTTACAAAACCAACTACCCAGTCCCACTAGGATGAACAAGCTTCAGCAGAACCCATGAAAATCTATCACCTTCCTATGTTGAAACACCAGCAGCTTGTAGCAACTCTATCATCATCATCATCAAGTACCAAGCCTGCTGCTGGCATAGGTAATCATATCTCTCCACAACTTTTGATCTCGACAGTTATTTATCATTTCTGTTGTTGACCTTCTGCCAAGCCATTCTCTTAAGCTGGTATCTTTTCTCTTTGTTTCCCTCTATCTCTCCATCTCTCAATTTTTTCAGTTGTCACAATATATTCCAGCTGTTCCATTCTCATTACACGGCCAAAAAATGATAATTGTTTCTTCCTGATATTGGATATTAGCTCTTTGTTTGCTTTGGCCTCTTTCAGAACATTTTCATTACTCTTCTTAGCTGTTCACGGTATTCTCAACATTCTTCTGTAAAACCACATTTCTACAGACTCCAGTGATTTTCTTGTCTGTTGTCCTTTTGTCTATGATTCACATCCATATGAATCATGTAGCAACTCTATGGCATTATATTAATCAATCAATACATCTGAGGTGCAAACATTTGTCAATTTTACACACCTAAGATATAACAATGTCATTTAATTCAGCATTCATCAGCATTATCATTTCAACACACAACATGGACAAATTTTGGTTCACACAAAGCAAATACTAACAGCTAAGATCAAAGGCAAACTTAAGGAGTCACTGCAGCAACATGGGTCTTTGTCATTGCAGTGGAAGATGTCAACACACGTTCACAATCAAATGGTTATAGGAATAATGGCATGGAATAATTGTTTACAGATCTTTCTCAGGTTTGGTACTGCTAGCAACTTGGTAATTGGATGAACTATATTTCTTCACTGTGGAATGTAGGTTAGCACACATACAGCCTTATATAAGCTATCGCAATTGCTTATGGGAACACATAATTGGGGTTTGATAAAGGAGAAAGAGATGTGCACAGATATACCTCGACTTACGATCATCGGAGCTATAATTTTTTGTAGTAACGATATGAGTGCACAAGATGGGAATATTGAGAGGAAATACGATGATGTCATTTTCCATATTTAGCCATACAGAAGATGATGATCATGGCATCTGCTTCACCACGTAACTAGTTTACTAATTCTAGCACCTGCATAGTTTTTAAGGTTTATGATTAATGGTGAGTTCTCTCATCTTTTTGTTTTAAAGTTTTGACTTCCAATAGATAAAAGAACAACAAGAATAATAACCGCTGCTGAGATGAAGTGTGTTAGGCGAATGATAAGAAACAGTCTGAGAGACAAGATCACAAATGAAGAACTGAGAAAAAAGCTAGGAATAACTCCTGCCATAGAATATATAAAGAAACAAGAGATAAAATGGTTTGGCCATGTGACAAGGCTGACAGATCAAAACGTAAAACAACGAGCCTTCAATAAATGTTGTGAGAACACCAGACCCAAGGGCCAACCACGAAAAAGATGGATTGAGGGAATATTAGCAGCACTAGAAAACAAAAACATCTCCTGTGTGTTACCGACGGGGCCTCATTATGAGGAAAGTAAAAAATGGTGACACTGTGACATTCCAGGCATGTTATAAGAGGCGACTAAGGAGGCTGATCGATGGCTTGACAAGTTGTCATTGTAAAAAGTATTATTATGGAAACAGAGCCATAGATTTTAGAAGCAGTGATCTCTGCAGTATGTGCCATTTTGGCATGCAAGGGTTCTGCCCTATGTGCCGTCTTTGGCTCGAAAGAACAATAGATAAGTAGAAAATGTAACAGCAGCAGAGGCGAACAGAAGAGAAAAAGACTGTAAATTATATCTCCCCTCAACGCTGAAAGGCAAATGAGGAAGGAAAGAAGAAGACTTACAATATTTAAGATGAGTTTTTCTGAACGTAGGTCTGTAGGTCAAGGTATAAAAAAAATTTTTTTAATGATTATTTATTTGAGGTGAACACATCTCAGGAGAGTTGGCCGATTTGATATTTGAGAACACATGGATAAAGATGGGTGCATTTCCAGGAGGGATAACTCTTAATTCATCATCATCTTGTACCATACAGGTTAGCGTAGGCGATCATGTCCTTCCACAATCTTCTATCCACAGTGCGTCGTATCAATTCTTTTCTTAACTGTTTTCTATGTCATGGCACCAAGCTATCTAGTATCTTCTCTCTTTGTCATCCACGATCCCTGTATTTTGCTAGTTGTAATCAAGTATTCCAACTTTCCTCTTCTCTCTTAACTACAAACAATTTTTGCTTTGCAGAAAAGTGAAAGAAAACTAAAAGCTGGAGAAACAATTATGAATAAATGCACAATGAAGACAGAAGCACTTGAACACAGAGTGCACAGCACAGTGTAATGCAATATGCTTAATAATCAGAAGAGGACGATAATAAAACTCATAGTTAAAGTATCATAAAATGATTCATTCAGCCTGCCTTTGATTCTGGTACTCATTTTTCTATTTATTTTTTTTTAAAATATGCAGCCAATCTTTATCATTGGGATTATGGGATATTAGGACTCAGCTTCATTAAAATAAAAAAAAACAAACTTGATAAAAAGAGTTCTACAGTGTTACCCAGTCCTGAATTTAGACTTGGTGAGGCCCTTCTCCTACCAGCCGTTAACAAAAAATAACAGGAAAGCCAATTCATTTGAAAGGAGTGTAGTCCCAAAAATAAATTCTGAAAATGTGTGAGGTCCCTCGGGATGAAGAAAAAAAACATGAGAACATAAAATGTGATTTTACAACTGAATGCTGAGAATACCATGAATAGAGGACAAGAGTAATACAATTGAATACTGAGAATACCATGAATAGCGGTAAAGCAGACAAAGAAGAAAGAACACAGAGAATGATACCATATAAGGATACAAAAAAACAAGAAAAACCGTCATTGCACTAAGAAACATATTGAAGCCCAAAGAAATTAGGTTAAATAGAAAAATACAAATTTTCAACACCAATCAGTCCTATTTTATGTTTGTGAAACATGGAGAACAACAAAAGTTACAAACATGAAGATACAGACCTTCAATAATGGATGCTTGCTCAAAATAAAAAGATGGAAATGGCAGGATAAAACCACTAATGTGGTTTAAGGGAAGAAAGTACCAGTGAAATACCAGTGGACACAGATACAATGAAGACGATGGCACTGGATAGGACACACATTGTGAATGCCAACTGAGAGCATTACATGACAGGCCCTTTTTTGGAATCTCCGGGGAAAAGACAAAGAGGAAGACCAAAATATTCCTGGAAAAGTGGAAACAGATGAAGATGACAGGAAAGACGTGCAATGATCTTGAAGGAATGGTGAGAAACTGAACGGCTTGGAAAGTGTTTGTTGACGATCTATCTATGCTCCACAGGGAGCTGAAAGGTAGAAGAAGATATCATGTCCTGAGATGGTGGAGGAATATCCATTGGGCAAATGTGATATTCACACAAAATTCAGTCCTGCTGGACTCCGCTAGAGATATAAATTTGGCAAGTCCCCCTGGACTCCACTAGAGATATAAAGTTGGCAAGTCCCTCTGGACTCCACAAGAGATATAAAGTTGGCAAGTCCCTCTGGACTCCACAAGAGATATAAAGTTGGCAAGACCCTCTGGACTCCGCTAGAGATATAAAGTTGGCAAGTCCCTCTGGACTCCGCTAGAGATATAAAGTTGGCAAGTCCCTCTAGACTCCACTAGAGATATAAAGTTGGCAAGTCCCTCTAGACTCCACTAGAGATATAAAGTTGGCAAGTCCCTCTGGACTCCACTAGAGATATAAAGTTGGCAAGTCCTTCTGGATTCCACTAGAGATATAAAGTTGGCATGTCCCTCTGGACTCCACTAGAGATATAAAGTTGGCATAAGCGGGAAAAAAGAAAACCAGATAAAACCGTAACCTTTAAGAGAAGATAAACGTTAAAAAAAAGTAGTTCACAAAACATCTACAGATAAGTCTCTCAGACTTCCTGAATTAGTATGCATCTGAACTCATAAATAATTCATAAATCATGAATTCATAAACACTTGCTAATGGTTTTGGGCCAGCATAATAAGCCCACAACCTTTCTGACTCAAATAATTCAACTCACAGTTGTTTGTTCTTATCTCAAAGTGGCATTTTAGTTCTAATCGTGGCAATTCTTGCAGCATTTATGCATGAAAATGTTCTACGACAGGTAAAGTAAAAAAAAGGTTCCCTCCACACCTTGCTAGGCGCATGGGGAATACAGTGTGACTATATTTTTCTATGATCACAGCATATTTTTGGGTGCTCTGATCGGTATCATGCCAGGCCGCCTTAACTTCCCCAAAAAAATCGCAGGTACCCATTTTTAGAGGCTGGGATTAAGAATAACCACCTTCTAATCACTTTAAATATGATGTCTGGTAGTGAAAGACTTATCAGTCCAACAAAAAAAAAAAATCCGCCACTGCTGGGGATCAAACCTGCACCCTTCTGGTCAGGAAGTGAGCACACTATCCACTCAGTCACCGAGGCTAGTACATTCCCCTTCCTCAAAATTGGCATTTTATGAAAGCGGTTTCAATTTGTGACAGCAGACACAAAATGTACAATTCTTAGAAGTCAATATTTATGTGTGAATTATATTTTAGTAGTTAATGCTCGTAATAAAAATGAACAAAGATGAGTAAATCTGAGAGTTCCAGGGGATTCAACCACAAAAGTCTTTAAATTTTAACCCCTTCCCTCCCAATGACGAACCCGCTCGTCCACTCTCGCTTGTCAGAACCTTGAGTTCTGCACCAAGGACGAGTAGACTCGTCGTCTATCTTGAACATTATCATTCATTTAGTATGTAAACAATACAATGCTTATAAGTATGTCAACAATACAATGCTTATAAGTATGTAAACAATACTTATTGCCATGACTTTTCTCAGTTAATCCCCTCTTTTGGTTTAATTTTTTAATTTTTTTTTGTGGCTGTATTCAGTAAATTTTGTAGTAAACTAGTGATTTTGAGGGTTTGACCGGCATTTAAAAAAAAAAAAAAAAGGTGTCTGTTGGAAAGCAATGATTATTTCTGCTAATGAATGTCGTGAAATAATCAGGAATTAAGAAACTTTTCATGATAGTGAGAAGATAGGTTTGGAATACTCTGATGATGTGTATTTGCCTTCGGAAGAGGAATTTAACATTTCAGATAGTGATGATGCCGTCAGTAGGCCTAAGTGTGTTACTAATGTTTCTTCAAGTCTACAGTCGCAACAGTGCCTGTTGGTGTCAGCTGCTCTGTTGATGTACAAGCCAGCACCTCTACACATGGAACTACTGTTGGTGTCAGCTGCTCTGTTGACGTACAAGCCAGCACCTCTACACATGGAACTACTGTTGGTGTCAGCTGCTCTGTTGACGTACAAGCCAGCACCTCTACACATGGAACTACTGTTGGTGTCAGCTGCTCTGTTGACGTACAAGCCAGCACCTCTACACATGGAACTACTGTTGGTGTCAGCTGCTCTGTTGACGTACAAGCCAGCACCTCTACACATGGAACTACTGTTGGCGTCAGCTGCTCTGTTGACGTACAAGCCAGCACCTCTACACATGGAACTACTGTTGGCGTCAGCTGCTCTGTTGACGTACAAGCCAGCACCTCTACACATGGAACTACTGTTGGCGTCAGCTGCTCTGTTGACGTACAAGCCAGCACCTCTACACATGGAACTACTGTTGGCGTCAGCTGCTCTGTTGACGTACAAGCCAGCACCTCTACACATGGAACTACTGTTGGTGTCAGCTGCTCTGTTGACGCACAAGCCAGCACCTCTACACATGGAACTACTGTTGGTGTCAGCTGCTCTGTTGACGTACAAGCCAGCACCTCTACACATGGAACTACTGTTGGTGTCAGCTGCTCTGTTGACGTACAAGCCAGCACCTCTACACATGGAACTACTGTTGGTGTCAGCTGCTCTGTTGACGTACAAGCCAGCACCTCTACACATGGAACTACTGTTGGTGTCAGCTGCTCTGTTGACGTACAAGCCAGCACCTCTACACATGGAACTACTGTTGGTGTCAGCTGCTCTGTTGACGTACAAGCCAGCACCTCTACACATGGAACTACTGTTGGTGTCAGCTGCTCTGTTGACGTACAAGCCAGCACCTCTACACATGGAACTACTGTTGGTGTCAGCTGCTCTGTTGACGTACAAGCCAGCACCTCTACACATGGAACTACTGTTGGTGTCAGCTGCTCTGTTGACGTACAAGCCAGCACCTCTACACATGGAACTACTGTTGGTGTCAGCTGCTCTGTTGACGTACAAGCCAGCACCTCTACACATGGAACTACTGTTGGTGTCAGCTGCTCTGTTGACGTACAAGCCAGCACCTCTACACATGGAACTACTGTTGGTGTCAGCTGCTCTGTTGACGTACAAGCCAGCACCTCTACACATGGAACTACTGTTGGTGTCAGCTGCTCTGTTGACGTACAAGCCAGCACCTCTACACATGGAACTACTGTTGGTGTCAGCTGCTCTGTTGACGTACAAGCCAGCACCTCTACACATGGAACTACTGTTGGTGTCAGCTGCTCTGTTGACGTACAAGCCAGCACCTCTACACATGGAACTACTGTTGGTGTCAGCTGCTCTGTTGACGTACAAGCCAGCACCTCTACACATGGAACTACTGTTGGTGTCAGCTGCTCTGTTGACGTACAAGCCAGCACCTCTACACATGGAACTACTGTTGGTGTCAGCTGCTCTGTTGACGTACAAGCCAGCACCTCTACACATGGAACTACTGTTGGTGTCAGCTGCTCTGTTGACGTACAAGCCAGCACCTCTACACATGGAACTACTGTTGGTGTCAGCTGCTCTGTTGACGTACAAGCCAGCACCTCTACACATGGAACTACTGTTGGTGTCAGCTGCTCTGTTGACGTACAAGCCAGCACCTCTACACATGGAACTACTGTTGGTGTCAGCTGCTCTGTTGACGTACAAGCCAGCACCTCTACACATGGAACTACTGTTGGTGTCAGCTGCTCTGTTGACGTACAAGCCAGCACCTCTACACATGGAACTACTGTTGGTGTCAGCTGCTCTGTTGACGTACAAGCCAGCACCTCTACACATGGAACTACTGTTGGTGTCAGCTGCTCTGTTGACGTACAAGCCAGCACCTCTACACATGGAACTACTGTTGGTGTCAGCTGCTCTGTTGACGTACAAGCCAGCACCTCTACACATGGAACTACTGTTGGTGTCAGCTGCTCTGTTGACGTACAAGCCAGCACCTCTACACATGGAACTACTGTTGGTGTCAGCTGCTCTGTTGACGTACAAGCCAGCACCTCTACACATGGAACTACTGTTGGTGTCAGCTGCTCTGTTGACGTACAAGCCAGCACCTCTACACATGGAACTACTGTTGGTGTCAGCTGCTCTGTTGACGTACAAGCCAGCACCTCTACACATGGAACTACTGTTGGTGTCAGCTGCTCTGTTGACGTACAAGCCAGCACCTCTACACATGGAACTACTGTTGGTGTCAGCTGCTCTGTTGACGTACAAGCCAGCACCTCTACACATGGAACTACTGTTGGTGTCAGCTGCTCTGTTGACGTACAAGCCAGCACCTCTACACATGGAACTACTGTTGGTGTCAGCTGCTCTGTTGACGTACAAGCCAGCACCTCTACACATGGAACTACTGTTGGTGTCAGCTGCTCTGTTGACGTACAAGCCAGCACCTCTACACATGGAACTACTGTTGGTGTCAGCTGCTCTGTTGACGTACAAGCCAGCACCTCTACACATGGAACTACTGTTGGTGTCAGCTGCTCTGTTGACGTACAAGCCAGCACCTCTACACATGGAACTACTGTTGGTGTCAGCTGCTCTGTTGACGTACAAGCCAGCACCTCTACACATGGAACTACTGTTGGTGTCAGCTGCTCTGTTGACGTACAAGCCAGCACCTCTACACATGGAACTACTGTTGGTGTCAGCTGCTCTGTTGACGTACAAGCCAGCACCTCTACACATGGAACTACTGTTGGTGTCAGCTGCTCTGTTGACGTACAAGCCAGCACCTCTACACATGGAACTACTGTTGGGGCAGATACATAGTCTACTAGTTCTAGCACTGGAATAATTCATTAATCAGGCTATGGTAGACACAAGTTTTTATGGAATTTGATCACGAGATGGTAGGAGTAGAAGGGAGCATGGCCAAGCAACACAACATGAGCCTTCTTGCATGAGTGACGCTGGCTCAGATCCCCCTTCTATTTGTGATTTCACAGGAATAAAGTTCATAGATTGTTTAATATATTCACTCTTTGTTGTGGCTTTTTTTAGAGATCAGTCACAGACATAATAGCAAAACAAAATAAAGATTTTCAATTTTTCCTCATGAAAAAAAGCAACACTTTTTCATTTATCTGTTACTAATCCATCACACAAACATAATATTTATAAATTAAAATTCCTCATCCATTTTGTTTAAAAAAAAACATATGTATTTTAACCATGTAGTTACAGTAGATCCAGAGATATGCCTCTATAAAGAATACATGTTATTGGCCTCATTTTTTCTCTGGTACAGGGTGGTACTTTAAAAAAAAAAAAATGAAGTCCGGTAGTGAAGGGGTTAAGAATCACCACCTTCTAATCACTTTAAAAATGAAGTCCGGTAGTGAAGGGGTTAAGAATCACCACCTTTTAAACACTATAAATATGAAGTCCGGAGGTGAAGGAGTTAAGAATCACCTCCTTCTAATCACTTTAAATATGAAGTCCGGTAGTGAAGGGGTTAAGAATCACCACCTTTTAATCACTTTAAATAGTGAAGTCCGGTAGTGAAGGGGTTAAGAATCACCACCTTTTAATCACTTTAAATATGAAGTCCGGTAGTGAAGGGGTTAAGAATCACCACCTTTTAAACACTATAAATATGAAGTCCGGAGGTGAAGGAGTTAAGAATCACCTCCTTCTAATCACTTTAAATATGAAGTCCGGTAGTGAAGGGGTTAAGAATCACCACCTTATAATCACTTTAAATATGAAGTCCGGAGGTGAAGGAGTTAAGAATCACCTCCTTCTAATCACTTTAAATATGAAGTCCGGTAGTGAAGGGGTTAAGAATCACCACCTTATAATCACTTTAAAAATGAAGTCCGGTAGTGAAGGGGTTAAGAATCACCACCTTATAATCACTTTAAAAATGAAGTCCGGTAGTGAAGGGGTCAAGAATCACCACCTTCTAATCACTTTAAATATGAAGTCCGGTAGTGAAGGGGTTAAGAATCACCATCTTCTAATCACTTTTAAATGTAAAATAGAAGAAGCATGAGAATTTTGTCTTCCTGGAAAGACATGTATGAGTAAATCAACTAAAGTATCTATGACAAACAACTGTGAACTACAAAAAAGAAAAATGGTGATGCTGCTTCTAAGATTCAAGAGTTAAATGAGGCACAGACAAGGATTTGAGCATTTCTTAGGTACAGAAGACAGCCCCACCAGAGACACAGGGTGATTCATGTATGCCAATGGATACCTCATGGGGAATGAAACAACTGGGTTATATTTATATATAAGCTTTGGTCAAATCATGACTATTGCTAAATGAATACCCACAGTATAGAAATAACAACAGCAAATCTGTACAAATGATATATAATATCATTGGAGGTGTGAACATTTCAAATAGATTGATCAATATTTATGTACAGTTGTTTTAAACAAACATAAATAAACAGTTACATTGTTTTGGTAAATGGGAGACAATTATGTTCATCCTTAATGAAAGATGCACAATGTACAGATTATATATATAATATAATACACACAAATGTCAGAGCTCTTGAGGTTTGTTAAAATATCAAACAAAATATACAAAGATATACACAAACCTATAATTAGCTCTTCCTTTTGGCAAGGTTTATTTGTTCCAGTGTGGTGTAACTTAGGTAATGATGATAAGCTAATGGCATTGGTTTACAAGTTTAGGGAGCCAGTGATTGGAGGGTGTGTGTGTGTGTGTGTGTGAAGAGTTAAAGGGCAAATACATTTTTTTTGGGGGGGGGGTGAAGAGTTAAAGGGCGGGCAGAGAAATGAGAGTTCACAGACTGCCTTAACAGGACAGATTGCTTTAGTGGCATATATACAGTTGGGGCATTTATTATGGGTAGGTGAAACAAGAATGTGGGGCAAAATGTGATTATTTGATCATAAAAAGCATGGTTATTATGAAATTGAAATCAGAAACATTGGATTTTAGAATTAGGCAAGCCCTCAGATGGGAACTAGAGAGTTAAAAGAAAGAGGCCGATCTAGAGAAACACTAAAAAGAATGATAAGACAAGAGGCAAAACAGCAGGCATTCACTCTCTTGCCAAGTTGAGGCTCACCCAGAATAGCAATGTGTGGTGATGTACAACACAGATCTAACAACGTAGGTCTAACAACGCAGGTCTAACAACACAGGTCTAACAACACAGATCTAACAACACAGATCTAACAACGGAGGTCTAACAATGCAGGTCTAACAACGCAGGTCATATGCAAAGTCTGACATTTAATAACAAAGATCATCGGACATGGAGAGTCTAGAGTTTCTGCCCTTGTGTTGACTTTGGCTCAAAATGACAAAATGGCATAATTAGAGGAGACAAGCAACCAGTGTACAGTACAACTACCAAGCTAATGAAACCATCAGAATACATATTTGCTATCATCTCTCCAAGGACTCAACATATTTAGGGGTACCTCAAGTACAATAAAGTTGGTAGTGCTAAATAATTCAGAATAATAACTTAAAAAAGTATGTGTGGAGAAATAGCACAGGTCAAACAAGAAAACTAATATCAAGTAATTTGTAAAAGTTGATATCGAATAATAAATATCTTTCGATGTTTAAATAACAGATTGTTGAAGGCAGACTGCTGGATAAATGAGAATCACTCACTTATGGCAGTTGAAGATAATGCATTATGTTTTACATTCACTAGTCTCTACATATCGCAGTCAGAGTGGATGGCCAACACTTCTTTACATCAAAACAAAGAAATACAAAATTATTTTTATGGCATTAATCTCATTTCTCGTGTCTACTGATTATTTAATATTGAAGTTGAAAATGACATCAGTTCACATAATTAAAGGGCAGGAAACAGATTGTTTGTTGAAAATGACATCCGTTCACTTAGCTAAAGGGGAAGAAACAGACAGATCGAATGTTGCAAATCACATCAGTTCACTTAGCTAAGAGCAAGAAACAGACATATTGAATGTTGAAAATGACATCAGTTCACATAACTAGGGCAAGAAACAGATCGAATGTTGAAAATGACATCAGTTTACTTAGGTAAGTCTTCACTTAAACTAAGGTGCAAAAACTGGAACAGAACTAGAATCGTCAGTCTCCACACATTGAGGGACATACTGAGAAGGAGATATGAGCACTTACAGACGTGCAAAAGAGAATTGTTGACTAAACTAAACTAAACTAAACTAAACTATAAAAGAAAATCCATGACTCAATAAAGATTATCTTAGAGGGCATATCATGTCAACAAATAAATTAAAATAACTCTATAAATGTAGTTCAGGTTTTAGTTTCTCAAAAGGTCATAATAAAATTAACTTGTACTGTATGACCTGCCACATTTTAGATGAGGCAAGCATATTTCAAAATTCAACTTGTCTAATAGATAAAATGGTTTGGCCACGTGACAAGGCAGAGTGATCTAAACACAACACAATGAGCCCTCAATAAGCATTGCGAGAATACCAGACCCAAGGGTCCACCCCGAAAAAGATGGATCGATGGAATATTAGAACCACTAGGAAACATGACAGCAACAGAAGAGCAAAAGACCGCAAATTATATCTCCCCTCGAAGCTGAAAGGCAAATGAGGATGGAAAGAAGAAGAAGAATTTGTCTAATATTGGGAGGAGGAAAGTTGGTACTTGGTTACAATTGGCAAAATACAGGGAAAGAGAGAACGTGGATACCAAAGAAAGAGGATACTAGACAGCTTGGTGTCATGGCATGGAAAACATTCAACAACAGAACTGATATGATGCACGATGGATAGAAGGTTGTGGAGGGACATGATCGCCTACGCCAACCGGTAAGGCACATGATGAATTTTAGGTCTTTTACGATTAAGTCTCTAATTTAAAATTTTGAAAGTACTTTCAGGATTGTTTGGTTATGTTTCGCCAAATATCTCAGCAGGTTTATTATTTAACAAGTAATCAGGTTTTTAATTAGTAAATCTTCTCCCAAAAGAAAATGGCTTCCTCACACTATGTTAAGTGACATAATCAATGATTTTCGGCTGAAAAGGCTTAAAAATTCAATTTAATTTGTGATAACCGCTGACAACAGACATGATTTAATATATATCAAAGAATTGAGGAAATCAAAATACCATTACAACACACAAGAAAATCAATGGAGGCTGTAGAAATGTAGTTTTGCAGAAGAATGTTGAGAATACGCTGGACAGCTAAGAAGAGTAATGAAAACGTTCTTAAAGAGGTCAAAGCAAAAAAGAGAGCTAATAGCAAATATTAGGAGGAAACAATCATTTTTAGGCCATGTAATGAGAAGGGAACAGCAGAGTATATTGTAACAACTGGGAAAATTGAGGGACGAAGAGATAAAGGGGAGCAACAAGAAAAGATACCAGACAGTTGAAGAGAATGGCTTGGCAGAAGGAACAGACAGAAATGATAAATAACTATTGAGATCGAAAGTTGTGGAGATACATGATCACTTACGCCAACAAGCATGGTACTTGATGATGATGATGATGATGATGATAAAGAAAACATTTAGAGTTTATGTTGATTGATGCTGATTTTGATCATCACAACACAAACAATGAAGAGTAGCCAGGACCCTCTCTTTGTGCTTGCTTTAGCTTTGGAAATAGTAAATATATTATGGCACTTTTGAGTATGAAAGAGTTAATTAAAAAAATGAATTAATACAAATAAAGATATATTGCCACTTCAATGTGCACACAATTGTTTGGCTAATGTGCCCTTGAGGATAAATTATGACAGTTTGAAGTACAGAAGCAATGTCTTTCAGAAGCCTTGAAAAGTTGTGGAAATCAAAACTCATCAGTACAAACAGAAAACTTAGACTATTCAAATCAAATGTACTATCAACCCTTACGTATGCGTGTGAAAGCTGGAAAACAACACGAGATATAGAAACAAAGTTGAACGCATTCGAAAATAAATATCTAAGGAAAATACTTGGTAGAGCGTGGAATGAATTCAAAACAAACGAGGAAATTAGAGAAATCGCCAATCAACCACTGATATCTTCAGTAATCAAGAAAGACAAAGGTCACATGTTGGACATGTGATGAGAAGAGATAAATACCGAATAGTAAAGCAAGCCTCATGTGGGAAACAACAGGTAAGAGGAAAAGAGGAAGACCCAGAGAGACACTGAGAAGAACATTGATGAGAGAGGCAAGAGCAGCAGGAATCGGCTGCCTCAATGAGATAGAGCTGCTTGCACACAAACAGAGACAAATGGCGAGATTAGATAAAAGATCTTTACAAGAATTGAAAACTGCTAGAATAAAAATTTAGATAAGAGAAAGAGTATCTGGATCTATGCCCTATGGGCCAGCTACCGCTCAAAAGGTCAATAGATAGATAGATAGAAGCACAGAAGTTGAAAGCTGGCAACTGATAATTGTTATATTACATAAAAAAAAGTCAAAACATTACAGAAATAATATTTATAAGTTGAGAACATTTGAATCTTTACAATTTTTTGTGTTACGATAAAAAAAAAAAACTATCTTTACAGCATTTTCCCATTACCAGGGTCTGCCGAGAGGAATTGTAGGACCGGAGAATAAAAGAAAATAAACTTTTGATCTTAATGGAATTTGAACCCCCATTCTCATGGATTTGGAGCCCAACAAGTTATCAATTCGGCCACCCATTCTTCAGCTTTTGTGTAAATATGGATATATATGTAACAAATGCCATGTCTGGAGTATCTGACATGCATAAATCTGTAAGTATCATAATAAGTGCAGCTTTTGTCTTTTATTTAAATTTTCTTTTTAAAGTTTCTTTTTCTTTATTAAGTTTATCATATAATTATTTAACTTTTGTGCTAGATATGTTTGTTATTTCTTTTTGTAAAAGGTTTATTTAACTCTACAAATTTCAATATGTAATACTTCACAGTAATGTTGTTGCTTGTCTGCGTTCGCCAGCTTTATATCTCTAGCCAAGTCCCAAGGGACTGAATTTTGCATGAATATCACTTTTTGCTATTATTTTTTTTTCTCACTGGCAGCCTTGTGCTCAGGTGTCCCCCACCATACAGGCAGATATTCTCCAACTTCAGGGGTACTTATATCTTTATCGTCGAGAGTTTTTACGTATTGGGTAGATTTTTCCTATTAATTTTGCCAGGAGCCATTTTTGGCCAGCTCTTTTCGATTTTCAACTGCCAAGGGTTCTTTAAAGTGCATAAAATGCACATAGACCTCCTATTTTTCACTGTTTTCTGAGAGGGCTAGACATTGGATCTCACTACCCACAGACTAGGAGAGGGTATAGCCACAGATTCAATTTTTTTTTTTTCAATTTTCCACCACCTTTTGTGGGAATAAAATCTGAGACCTTTTAGTCTAGGGGCTGATGTCTTACCTCTAGACCACGCAGGTTCCTATTGGTATTTGAGCTGTTCTTTCCCAAAGGTCTTCATTTGTAATATTTATTTGGAAATAGGGATGGATTGGCCACACCGTTGCGAAGACCATCAAACAATAAAACATGACTGTCAATGAATTTAGAATCCACAAGAAAGTAGGAAAGTTTGGAGGCCCAAACAGACCTGGAGAAGAACTATGGAAAGAGAAGCTGCAGGATGGAAGTGGACTCACTTGGAGAAGATAGCTTCTATAGCAGATAGAAGATGTTGGCAAAATGTGGTTACTGTCCATTGCTTCATGAAGTGCTGCAAGGTTATGTCAATCAAGTCAATGTTTCAAGTTTAAAATATGTTGGAACATTATGTTGTACACTCATAAAATAATTTGTTTAGGTTTATGGAGGCTATGTAAAAACATTGGTTATTATTTGCCATATACTAAAAGTTATGAACCAACAAAAAGCCAAACCCAGAAAAAAATCTTGAGGCTACTGAACGAATCTTCGACTAACAATACGGCAAGACAATTTTTAACATATCACATACAAATATAATTCAATTGTTTTTAATGTTGAATTTGCATATTTATAATTCTTTCACTGATTATAGTAAAGTACCCCCGTCACACCAAGTGGCTTATAAGGAAATATGGTGTTAGCGACCCTATATTTTACAGACCTTCAGCACATGATTTTTGGGGTAATGTGGTCGGTATTACGCCCGTGCTGCTTTACTTTCCCAGAATAAAATCCGGTACCCATTTAAGGCTGGGTGAACCCGGAAGCCGTCGGTTGGGATTCTCTCATTATATTGTTCATCTATTGCTGTTGATTCTTCATTCGTAAGGGTTGGCTCAGATATAGTCTACATGGCCAACCATGAAGATGACATGCATATGGATATTTTGTTTTGATGTTGAGTGTCACAGAAGGTGGTGTTGTTGTGAAGCTTGATTTTTGAAGGGACTGCCCCTGAGTGGTGTCATTTATTCATTTTCCTTTGGAGCTCATCTAACCTTTAGCAGAATTGCGGTACCAGGCTGTGATTAATAGCAATACTCTCTCAAATAAAGGAACCTTACATTGAGTAGCATTTATAGTATGCTGTTGGATAGTTCTTTCTTGCACCATGTGCTCCTGTACCCTTTAGTAATTCTCCATAAGACAGTGTCTTTAGTCTTTGTTGTGATCTATATAACATAGAGTTTATGATGAACATCTGTCTATCTCAGTTGCGATTTATATAGCATAGTCTGATGAGTGTTCACCGCCAGCCTCGAGACAGAGAGGTTGTGGGTTAAAATCTCGGCTACACCGGTTGGGATTTTTATTTATTATTTCTCTCTGCAACAACCACCCCTGGTCTCAGCAGCGAGGCCCGGCTTGAAACATCAGTTACTCATCGACAGAAAAAACATGAGTACCTCCGAAGTCGGAGTTATCTGCCTGTGCAGCGAAGGACCCCTGTGCACACGGCTGCCAGGGAAAAATGGATTAACACGCAAAATTCAGTTCCTAGTCTCTAGTGACTTCGTCAGAGTTGAAAGCTGGCGAATGCAACAAAAACAATATAGCATTGAATTTATGTTGGACATGCCAGGACTTCTGTATCTGAACACACAACTATAACAACAATGTTGAGTACTCATAGAAGGCAGCAACTTGATGACATGCAACTTTTTATTCTTCTGTGAAAATAAATTATTTTGACCACCAGTTTCCAAATCCTTTTATGAGTTATGACCCCTTTTATTACACCAAAGTAATTGTGACCCCTTTTTATTATAGACAAGTAATTGCGATTCCCTTCAATAGTTTGAAAACTACTATTGAGAAAAGAGAAAATAGAAAGACAAGACTAGATAATTTTAGTACTTGTTTTCTCCCTGACTAACTGGAGTAGTCTGTGATGAGAGCGGAGAAGAGAGTGAAATAATATTTGATGACTTCCATGTTACTTCAGACTTGTGAATTTGAACAGAGTCTGTGATGAGAAGAGACAACAAAGAGACAACTAGATTACTTCAACATTAGTTAGTCATCAAACGGACTACTGGATTACTTCAACACTAGTGTTCAGAGTGACTACTGGATTACTTCAACATTAGTCTTCAGACTGACTACTGGATTACTTCAACATTAGTCTTCAGACTGACTATTGCATTACTTCAACACTAGTGTTCAGAGTGACTACTGGATTACTTCAACATTAGTCTTCAGACTGACTACTGGATTACTTCAACATTAGTCTTCAGACTGACTACTGGATTACTTCAACATTAGTCTTCAGACTGACTATTGCATTACTTCAACATTAGTCTTCAGACTGACTACTGGATTACTTCAACATTAGTCTTCAGACTGACTATTGCATTACTTCAACATTAGTCTTCAGACTGACTACTGGATTACTTCAACATTAGTCTTCAGACTGACTACTGGATTACTTCAACATTAGTCTTCAGACTGACTACTGGATTACTTCAACATTAGTCTTCAGACTGACTATTGCATTACTTCAACATTAGTCTTCAGACTGACTACTGGATTACTTCAACATTAGTCTTCAGACTGACTATTGCATTACTTCAACATTAGTCTTCAGACTACGCAGTAAACTGCTATTGTGTGGAGAAGTCCTATGCCGACAATTCATTCTATGGATGTTTTATTCATTAATTGGATTATGTACTGTTTCAGTGATGTGTTTTTCACGGATTTGGTACTTGTGCATTGGAGCAATTTCTAGCCTTGCACTGACCGGTAACGTGTTCTCTCGGACGTCCGGGCACTTGAGCCTGACAAAGGCGTATCTTTAGATATCGCTCCGGGTAGACGGGACTCGTAAACCTTGGCTGGCAACCCGTCTAGAAGAAGGGAAACTTCGACCACAAAACCCTCCACTACCTTGTGGACTAGTTTCTAGTTAGAATCGAAGGTTATGGGAGTACACCCAGAGTAAAAATCCGGAGGGAGGGACCCTAAGGCAGTGGACGGCGTTAATCGTCTTTCTGGCATCCCCTGCACCTTCTTTCAATTCCGAACGTATGGACTTTGTCCCTCCTTCGGAAATCCTTGAAACGAAGTCGAGAGGGGGATAGTGCGACTGGGTAAAGCACTATCTCCATACCCTGTGCCCAGGCAGAGCAGGCAAAGTGAAATGAGGAAGAAATTACCAATGTTTCCTCGCCCCCACCCTTTTTGGTATATTTTTTGCTGCCCTCCTAAATTACGCCTTCGAAAACAGCTCAGGAGATATTTACATTCGCACTAGACCAGATGGCTCACTGTTCAACCTAGCACGACTAAGAGCAAAAACCAAAACAAATGTTGCCCTACTTAAAGAATTTTTTATTTGCTGACGATGCAGCCCTAGTCGCTCATAGTGAGGCCACCCTACAGTCGCTGATCAACAACCTGGATAAAGCATGCGACCTTTTTTCACTGTCAATTAATGTTCAGAAGACAGTAATACTAAATCAAGGTGACTTCAAACCTCTATCTATTACTCTAAAAGACTTCCCACTAGAATCAGTACAGAAATTTACATATCTTGAATCCACAGTTACGCAAACCATCTCTCTTGATGAAGAAATAAACTGTCGAATTGGTAAGGCAGCTACGACCTTCGGCAAACTCACAAAAAGGGCATGGAACAACACGAAACTAACTCGAAAGACTAAACTCCTAATATATCAAACATGTGTGCTTAGCACACTACTATATGGATCCGAAACCTGGACAACATACTCAAACCAGGAAAAAAGACTAAATGTATTCCACATGCGATGTCTCCGCAAAATAATGCACATCAAATGGCAAGACAAAATAACCAACTTAACTGTCCTGCAACGTGCTAAGACCTTAACAATCATGTCGATGCTCAGAAGTCGAAGGCTAAGATGGCTGGGGCATGTCCAACGGATGGAAGAAAAACGCATTCCTAGGCAAATACTATATGGTGAGCTAAAACACGGAAAAAGACAAATCGGCAGACCTAAACTACGATATAGAGATATCTGCAAATCATCTCTGAAAGACTTCTCCATCTGTGAAAACGACTGGCAACATCTGGCAAGTGATCGCACATCATGGAGAGCATGCATAAGGAACGGTATAACAACATTTGAGACTGTGCTAAGACAGGACTTAGAAGAGAAGAGACTCATGAAAAAGGATGGTAAACCCTGTGGATCAGCGAGCCTGACCTGTTCATTATGTGACCGCGTGTGTTTGTCAAACATTGGTAGAATTAGCCACGAGAGAAGCTGTTCAGCAAAAACAATACCTCAAAAAAATATGCAATAGCCTCCACTAGACCGTCTGACAAGACGAAAAGGGCCATATATATAGTCTTCAGACTGACTATTGCATTACTTCAACATTAGTCTTCAGACTGACTACTGGATTACTTCAACATTAGTCTTCAGACTGACTACTGGATTACTTCAACATTAGTCTTCAGACTGACTATTGCATTACTTCAACATTAGTCTTCAGACTGACTATTGTATTACTTCAACATTAGTCTTCAGACTGACTATTGCATTACTTCAACATTAGTCTTCAGACTGACTACTGGATTACTTCAACATTAGTCTTCAGACTGACTACTGGATTACTTCAACATTAGTCTTCAGACTGACTATTGCATTACTTCAACATTAGTCTTCAGACTGACTACTGGAGTACTTCAACATTAGTCTTCAGACTGACTACTAGATTACATCAATATTAGTCAGAGTGACTAACTTGAATAGAGTCTGTGATGACAGCGCACAACAGAGAGACAAATAGATCATCTTTCAGACAACAGAGAGACAATTAAATGACAATCATGAAGATACTGACCTTCATTAATGGATGCTCGCGCAGAAAAAAAAGGATGGAAATTGCAGGTCAAAATTACTAGCGCAGAATTATGGAAAAGTACCAGTCAAATACCAGTGGATTAAAAAGACACAACGAAGACGATGGTGTTGGATAAGACACACACTGCGGAAGCCAACTGAGAGTATTAGATGACAGGCCTTTTTTTGGAATCTCCAGGGTAAGAGACAAAGAGGAAGACCAAAATATTATTGGAGAAGACAGGTTGAAGCAGAGATGAAAATGATGGGGAAGACATGGAATGATCTTAAAAGAATGGCAAGAAGCAGAATGGCTTGGAAAGTGTTTGTTGAAGACCTATGCTCCACAGGGAGCTGAAAGGTAGAAGAAGACAATTAGATCACTTTAACATAGTCTTCAAGTTATCTTGAATAATGTCCTTGATATCCTTGAGGGCAACAGAGAGACAATAACATTTAAATAAGCTTTAGTGCAATTTTCAGGTTCCAAACAGGACATTGTTGGACAATGACCACATCTACAGACTGCAAATATCCCAAACCCCAAACTGTACATCTCACTCTGATTAACAAACTGGACTTCGTCCTAACCCAGAACGTCCTCCTACAAAAATGTTAATCATAGAGAGCTCAAAGTTCTCCAGTTGACTTAAATAAAACATAAATGAGTACCTTACTCTGAATTTAGAAAGGTAATGACTGCAGAGAAGAGCACTCACTGTCTCACCTCTAAATGCCGTGTCCTAGAATTGTGCGGTATAGACTTCTGGAAAGATGGCGGCCATGACTGCAGACCTTTAGAGAGTGCCATTACTAAAACTGGCAGGACAAATGGTAGGACAAAATCACGAATGTAGAATTATGGAAATGTACCAGTCAAATACCAGTGGATAAAGAGATACAGCGAAGATGATGGTGCTGGATTGGACACACTGCGGAAGCCAACTGAGAGTATTACACAACAGGCCCTTTTTTGGAATTACTGGGAAGAAGACAAAGAGAAAGACGAAGGAATTCTTGGAGGAGACGGAAGTGAGATGAAGATGTTGGGGAAGACATGGAATGATCTTAAAAGAATGGCAAGAAACAGAACGGCTTGGAAAGTGTTTGTTGAAGACCTATGCTTCACAAGGAGCTGAAAGGTAGAAGAAAAAGAAGAGAATCACTAAAACAGTTTTTCGCCATTTTCACGGATTTTGATGTTTGTTTTTTCTTTTTTGATTTATTCAAATTGGATTTGGAAGTGATTGGGTACTCTTTCTTTGATGATGTCATTTGAAACTGTCGCTCAACTAGCCGACTTGGCTCCTTGCTGATGCCATAACCGACAATGCAAAATGGCTGCATGCCGTCTTGTTTTTGATGAGACTAAAGTAGTTGCTTAAACCATTTCATTTACTTTGTGTTTCTGAGAAAACTGGAGTGAAGAAGTGACTCTGCACTCTCAATTCCATGAAAGTCATATGGATTTCATGCCTGTGTGCCAAGTAGAGCTGTTTGGTTGTTGACCTTGTCAACAGAATTTGCCAATGTGCTTTGGCATGAGCTGTACCATGAGCAGAGCGGATATGGGGAATTCCCAACTGCAATGAACTTGATTCCATGTACAGAACAGAACAGGTGAAATATAAAAACATGCAGACTTAAGACATTATAAATGTTTGAGGATATCTTTTATCTAAAAGGGAGGTTAACAAAAATGTGGCCTGTATAAAAAAAAAAGTGAGTGACAGACAAACTATGGGGTACTTGTGAAGACCACCTACTGATGACTAGACTCATGGAGACAACTAATCTCTCTGTGTCGTACGAAGATTATTGGAAACTGGCTGAAGAAAATGAAAAAAATATCTAAATTTTAAAAAAGCCACCAAAGACAGGGGGTAACAAAGAAGCGTAAGCAAATATAATTTGTACAAAAGAAAAAAAGAAAAGAAAATTCTCAAATTTTACTCTACCACAGACTACTTCTCCAATTTGATATGTAACATGTTAGTTAATAAATATGTGAAAAATATTCAAGCATATTCTTACATAATAAATCACACCTTTTCACCCTCTAGTTTGTTTCGCTAGCTCTATTGCACATTATCGTAGCACAAATACAAAAGCAGGATTCATCTGTTGGAATATTTATAAAGCTAAACGAAACAATAGATTATCCAAAAACAAATATGTACAGTTGGAGATAACGGTGTCTTTATTTGGCATTTATTACACATTACACATTACACTGAATTGCATTCTCACGATCTGAGTATTCTTGATATCACAAGAATGTTGCTGCTGCTTCTGCATACTCTGTTCCCAACAAACCTCGACACAAAAGCGTGAAATCCTTAACCACTTCTCGTGTCTTAACTTTGTTCATTTTATCCCTGGAGAGAAAGATGTCATCAAAGATGGTCAAATGACAAAATCAAATAAGAAGATATGTCCTGCATACAGAAAATACTATCACAACTTTAATCATTACAAAAATATCAGCCTCTTCAGATGATCAGTTCACGTTATAAGTTCTCATCTTTCTTGCTGATCTTATATGGCCTTTCGTATCTTGAGACGGTTGGTAGCAAGCATTCATAATTTGTCAGTAGTTTGGTAATATATTGGTGTCTACTGGATTCTGTTATATTGCTTCTCTCATTAGTGAATCTGATGATATTAGATAAACAGATCTAAACACAGAATGAACAAGATGCATTTGTGTCTGGCCTCATCTCCTTTCTCCTGCGCCTTTTGTCTTCTGATTTTAACATCAACACGTCTTTGAATGTTACTGTCTGTTTTTATTTTTGTTCTTATTGTGCTATGATCTGACACCTTCCCAGTTTCTTTTGCTGATAGAGAAATCACTCAAGGAAGCCCTGCAAACATCTTTATATCTCAGGACTCGTCTGAGCTTTGGCCTCTTTCCGTCCCTAAGTTCGCCATAAATATATTTGGGAGTATAATTGTTTTCCATTCTTCTTACATGAACCAACAACCTTAATCTCTAACTCCTATGTGTTGCCATGATGGATGGGAGTTTGGCTTGTTGCAAGATGTGAGAAGGTTAAATGAATATACTTTGCAATGTGTCATGGTTCACATCTATATGTGATATCTATATCTAATATATTAGCCTAATATATTCAAAATGTAAAATAAACAAACAACTCTATCTAGCAGCCAACTTATTAGAGAGACAAGACAAACAACGATGTTTCTGCAAAAGCCTTAATCGGGTACAAAACAAGAAATATACAAAGATCAACATGATAGACAAATATTATTCTAAAATAAACAAAGAAATATAAACATGCTCTATTTACAGCCTCACATAAAAAAAAAAAAAGTAAAGTACCCCCGTCACTCCAAGTGGCATGTAGGGAAATATGGTGTTAGTGACCCTATATTTTACAGACCTTCAGCACATGATTTTTGGGGTAATGTGGTCGGTATTACGCCCCCGTGCTGCTTTACTTTCCCAGAAAAAAATCCGGTATCCATTTAAGGCTGGGTGAACCCGAAAGCCGTCGGTTGGGATCGAACCCTACCTCTTGTCCTTTGTAGTCCAGTTCACTAACCACTGAGGCTCCACAGCCTCACAAAGTATTTAATATTTCATATTTGTGCTTATCTCCAATATATTCAACTTCAGATCGGCATTTTTTAAGTACTAGTTTTATCTTCCCTCTTTGAGTTGTAATTGCTTCAACAGATCAGCTTGTTTCTCTGGCTAAGATTGGTGGAGTGAGAGGTTTTTGGTGTACTAATTCTGACGACAGCAGTCAGCTATGAGTCACAGCTAGGGATCAGCTCTTCTGCTGTCTGCTGTAGTCCATCCTCAACCCTGATTACCAATATGAAGAGGTTTCTTTCTTCTCACAACAATGAAAGAACTGACATACTTGCTACAAATCTAGTCTCTCAAGGACAGGTTTTAAGAGAATGGGAATGTGACTGAAGCAATTTGGAAACTCCAAGAATCAATTTGTGCACAATGGTGGGACAGTGGGGACAAATCAATGAATGTTTGTAACCAACAAGCTGCAGAAACAATCACACAAATTGTTTCCATCTTTTGTAAAGAAGAAAGAAATTTTCAAGCTCAGTATTTGTGGTAATATCTGGTAAATAATGAAGAAATGCTGCACTGGTAATAAAGGCATCGAATGGATACAAGGAGACCATTTGGAGGACCTCGACTTTGCTGATGACATAGTTCTCATCAGCAGTCAGATAAAAACGATGCAGGAAAACACAAATGAACTATCATCAATAGCCAGCAAAATTGGGCTTGAGGTCAATCATGAAAAGACTAAAGTCATGAAAAGTTTAATTCCAACAAGTGACAAAATATACATGGAAAACAAACCAGTAGAAGAGATCGATCACTTTATCTATCTTGGAAGTCACATTGATCGAGAAGGGGATACGAGCAAAGAAATTAGAATCAGACTGGCTAAAGCAGCAATGTCTTTCAGAAGCCTTGAAAAGTTGTGGAAATCAAAACTCATTAGCACAAACACAAAACTTAGGCTATTCAAATCAAATGTACTATCAACCCTTACGTATGCGTGTGAAAGCTGGAAAACAACAAGAGATATAGAAACAAAGTTGAACGCATTCGAAAATAAATGTCTAAGGAAAATACTTGGTATAGAATGGAACGAATTCAAAACAAACGAGGAAATTAGAGAAATCGCCAATCAACCACTAATATCTTCAGTAATAAAGAAAAGACGATGGTCATACGTTGGACATGTGATGAGAAGAGATAATAATCGAATAGCAAAGCAAGCCCTCATATGGGAAACAACAGGTAAAAGAAAAAGAGGAAGACCCAGGGAGACACTGAGAAGAACATTGATGAGAGAGGCAAGAGCAGCAGGAATCGGCTCCCTCAATGAGATAGAACTGCTTGCACAGAACAGAGACAGATGGCGAGATTTAATAAAATATCTTTAAAAGAAAACTGCTAGAACAAAAATTCATATAGGAGAAGGTGTATCTTGGTCTACGCCCTATGGGCCGGTTACGGCTCGAAAGGTCAATAGATAGATAGATTTGTGGTAATGGTACTTTAGTTGATTCATGTATTAATGAGAAAAAACATTGGTAAAGTACTGTACGTACATAAATGAACCCTTGATTACGATAGCTATCTACGGCTGAGGTGTTTACGGTACCATAGTAAAAATTACTACCATTTAAATGTAACATTAGGCACTCTTAAAACAGGATTTTCTCTGAACTTTTGACATACAGCCATGAATTTCTTTTTCCCCACTTTATAAGAGATCATATCTTATGAAATGGAGGTGGAAATTAAATCCTACATCAATAGAAACAAATCCAACACACAGTGGTCACCAGAAGTAGTAATTAGGAAGGTACATGGGGAGGGGGGGGGGGGTATGTTTGACCATGACAAACTGTGAAATTTTTTTGAAGAATTTGTGTTTCGATGCAGTAATTTTTACGACACTATCGTAATCAGTATCGTAGCGAAAATATTATGAGAACAATAGTAAATTTTAAAGGAATTAAAGTCAATGGTCACAACATAAACAATTTGCAATATGCGGATGACACTGTCTTAATAGCTGAGACAGAGAATCGACAAGAAATGATAGACATAATAGTAAAAGAAAGCAACAAGAAAGGTTTCAGTCTGAACAGTAAGAAAACAGAAGTAATGGTCATATCAAATAAACAGGACAAATCTCAAACAAGTGCAACGTTTCAAATGCTTAGGTACAATAATAACACCAGATGGAAGATGGACCACAGAAATAAAAAGCAGGATAGCTCAGGCCAAAATAGCATTTCAGATAATATAAAAAGGTCTTATGCAACAAATCTATGTCAATAGAAGTAAGAAAGAAAATTCAGCGGTGCTATATAGAGTCAATTCTGACCTACGGACGCGAATCAAGGACAGTAAAACAAAGAAATGAAAAGATGATTTGAGAAATGTGATTTCTCAGAAGAAAGTTGAAAGTTCCCTGGACAGCTAAAAAGACCAATGAGGAAACTGTCAAAGAGGCCAACACAAAAAGGGAGCTCCTAAAAATACATCAGAAAGAAACAATCAACATTTTTCAGGCACATCACGAGAAGAGAAAATTGGAATACTTAGTTACAACTGGCAAAATACATACAAGGAAAGAGAGATCACGGTCGACAAAAATACTAGATAGCTTGGTGTCATGGCAAACTGTTAACAACAGAATTTATATGATGCATGGTGGATAGAAGATTGTGGAAGAACATGATCGCCTATGCCAACTGGTATGGCACATGATGTTGATGATGATTGTAAACAAAGTAAAGAGCCCCGTCACGCCAAGTGGCATATAGGGAATATGGTGTTAGTGACCATAATTTTTACAGACCTTCAGCACATCATTTTTGGGGTAATGTGGTCGGTATTACGCCACCACTGCTTTACTATCCCAGAACAAATTCCGGTACCCATTTAAGGCTGGGTGAATCCGGAAGCTGTTGATCAGGGTTGAACCCGACCTCTAGTCCTTAGTAGTCCAAATCACTAACCTCTGAGCTATCGCGCCTCCCGATGATGATTGTAATCTACGGTTAAAGTGATTTCCCCTTAGTTGGCATCACAAGAAAACTACAATTGTTCTCAAATGCTAAAAGTTATCGCTATGTTAATCAATGTTCATTGCTAACGCATTTATTTTATTTTTGGGTTAAGGTCAGGGTTAGGAAACTAAGAGTTTACCCTCTCGTTGTTTCTCTTTTCTCTACAATTAGGGGTCTCTAATGACAGATCAGAGAACTATCAAAGGAAGCTCAATGTGACTTCAGGGATGTTACTCTTCCGAATTGAAACAATTTATGTCCCTAAACTAGGACTTTACCAAAACATCTGAAAGATTAAATAACTGTACATGTTCTTATGTGAAATATTTACATTTCCACCACAATGTTATTATAGTTCAAGTTATAATGTATACTAATCAATTTAAACGTACTATACGCTGAATGTAGAAGTTATAAAGCCAAAATGTGCAAGACAACTAAATTAACAATGACAAGCAGGACCATGAGTTCATATCACTCCTTTGGATGAAAGAGATTGGAGTTAAGATGGGCACAGCCAGAAACAAGAAACTTAGTGGGCGTGTAAGAAGACTTATCAACCAACACAGAATTGGAGTCGTCAGTCGCTTGGACACTGCAGGACTTGCTGAGGAGGGGATCTGAGCACCTATGGACATGTTCAGAGTGCAATGATGATGGCCCGCAAATAACTCAATAACTCAAGCAGCTGTGAAAATGAAAATTATGGAAGGACCTGATCATCAGTTTGAGACAAGACTGGAAGAACAGAAAAAACATTCTTCTTCTTCTTTCTTCACTTCCTCTTGTACCCATTCGTGTGTCGAGGGGAGAAACAAAGTTCTGGTTATTGCCCTTCACTCATTGTCAATTCGTGTTCTTGTAGTGTTTCTTTGTTGTTGTCTGTCCATCTTACTCTGGGTCTACTTCTTGCTCTTCCTCCTTCTCTTATAATATATGCCTCGTATAATAAGGAGTCGCACTGCGTTTTTTCTAGATAGGCAAACCATTTTATTTTGTTTGGCAATTTGTATTTGTCCTGTCTCAAATTCTGATCAGGTCTTTCCCTAATTTTTATTTGTCATGTCTCAAATTCTGATTAGGTCTTTCCATAATTTGTATCTGTCCTGTCTCAAATTCTGATCAGGTCTTTCCATAATTTGTATTTGTCCTGTCTCAAATTCTGATTAGGTCTTTCCATAATTTGTATTTGTCCTGTCTCAAATTCTGATTAGGTCTTTCCATAATTTGTATTTGTCCTGTCTCAAATTCTGATCAGGTCTTTCCATAATTTTTATCTTCACAGCTGCTTATCAGTGATACTTTGGTTGTCATACTCATATTGGATATATAACCTCTACATTCAGTGCATCTTCTTCTTTCCTTCCTCATTTCAGCGTCTGGGTGAGATATAATTTGCGGTTTTTTGCTCTTCTATTTGCCTTTCCTGCTGTTATGTTTCCTAGTGTTTCTAATATTCCGTCAATCCATCCTTTTTCGTGGTCAATCCTTGAGTTTGATGTTCTTGCAATGTTATTAAAGGCTCATTGTGCTGTGTTTTGGTATTTATGCCTTATCACTTGGCCAAACCATTTTACCTTTGTTTCTTTATGTATTCTATGGTGGGAATTATTCCTGGTTTTTTTTCTTAGTTCTCCGTTTCTCATCTTATCTCTCAGACCATTTCCTGTAATTCATTTAACACATTTAATCTCGGTAGTTGTTATTTTTCTTATTGTTCTTGCATCTATGGTTCAGGCCTGGCATTGGTAGTACATTGTTGACATGAAGATAACATTAAGTGGATAGTTCAGATTGGTCAGTAAAAGAAAAGACTATAACAGCGACAATGTTTACCTCAGGAGATTCTTGACAAAGTTTTCCTTATCTTGTCTGGATGCCCTAGGAGATGGGTACCCATCATTGTCAACCATCAGCTTTAACCACACTGCCAGCTGGGCCACATAGTGCTTGTTCAGAGCCATCACCACATCAGATATGTAGTCTATGATGCCTCTTTGTGACTCACCGCCAATAGCCTGCGTGGGTCAAAATGAACTTCATTATGTTAAATCTTGCTGGCCGTCACTTTTTCCTGGTTTTGCCAGAATTATTTTTTTTTTTGCTGTAAAATATTATCTGCACTAAATCTGTCATATTTTAGCTACTAGAAGTCACAGACACATGTACAAGGTATCAAATGAAAGGGGAAAGGATACAATTTGATAATCTCCAAAAATATTTTGAAAAAAGTGAACAAAAAATAATAAATATTTTTAGAAAAAAAAAATTTTCTTTTTTGGCTGCTACTGCTAAGCATGTAATCCTAAAATGTTATCATGTTTGACTAATGGTCCTGCATAATCAAAGGTCTTAGAACATAATTCTCAAGCTTTTTCTTTTGCTATAACTCTTTCATTATAGAAGGTTTTATCAATTTATCGGTAGAGATTTCAGAGACAACATATTCCATGGTTTTAAATATTAATCTACATGTTTATATTTATCTAACACTTAACATATTATATATGAATTTTTAGATAATTAAAGAAGGAATTATATTTCACCAATACCAAGACGATACAAAACCTATAAATAAAGAATATGCTTTTATGACAGTTTACACTAATCAAATTGAGAGTGACGCACTGTGCGGCTAAACGTACAGAAAGAGTTAATAATATTTTGCATATTTTTTATACTTCACTGGTGCCAGCCATTTTCCACTTTTGCGCATGAATTGGCCAATTGAAAACTTTCAAAACATAACAAATTCATTATACTGTGAATAATATAATACAAGTGAGGTCATCCTCGGCTTGCCACAAGACAGGCGTTTATATTAGAGTTGAATCCCTTGAAGATATGTTTAGTTTATAATGTAGTAAATTTAAAACATGGGACAAAGTGAAAGCTATACCATGTCAGCATTCGCTGGGTAAAATAGGGCATCCTCAGTGACGCTGCAAACATTCTCCACAGGCCTTAAGGAATTAAAGGTGGACAATGCCTTATAACACCTAATGACAGTCAGACGTTATTTATTTGTGATCGTCTCCATTATATATCTAGCGAAGTCCCTAGGGACCTCATTTTGCATGAATATTACTTGTTCCTATTTTTCACACTTGCAGCGGTGTGCTCAGGTGTCCCTCACATACAATCAGATATTCTCAGACTAAAGAAATACTCTCATTTTTATCGTACAGAGTTGAAAGTTTTGGGTTGATTTTTTTCCTATTAATTTTGCCTTGGCAATGGCCATTTTTGGCCCACTCTTTTCGATTTCCAACTGTCAAGGGTTATTTAATGTGCACGAGTGCACACAAGACCACCTTTTTTTTTTCTTCTTTCTTTTTGTTATCTCCGAGAGCTCTAGACACTGGATCTCACTACCCAGAGACCCGAGGAGGATAAAGCAATGAAGAAACTACAGGTTTGATTTTTTTCCCCCAAATTTTCCTCCATTTATTGTGGGAACTGAACCTGGGACCTTTTCCAGTGGTCAACTTTAAACCATCTGGCTACCTCCCCACATAGTGAAGTGAAGTGCTAAATTTCACTGTGAACCACAGCATTTGGCAATAAGGGAGACAGTGCACTTCCTTGCAGTCATTACCTTCTCAAAATCAGTAGCCTGGTACCTATTCCATTTCAGCTGAATCGACATATATTTTTAAAGTTACTTCACGTGGGCTGCTGTGTGCCAGGCTATTCTTGGTTTATTTCACTTTCTACCATCACTTCAGAGACCACTGCATGGTGGTTCTTGTGATCTGTTTCTCAATATCTTCTAAGTACTTGACCTGTTTCTTAATATCTTCTAAGTACTTGACCTGTTTCTGGATATCTTCTAAGTACTTGACCAGTTTCTGGATATCTTCTAAGTACTTGACCTGTTTCTCAATATCTTCTAAGTACTTGACCAGTTTCTGGATATCTACTAAGTACTTGAACTGTTTCTCGATATCTTCTAAGTACTTGACCTGTTTCTCAATATCTACTAAATACTTGGCCTAATTCTCAATATCTTCTAAAGTACTTGACCTGTTTCAGGATATCTTCTAAGTACTTGACCAGTTTCTAAATATCTTCTAAGTGCTTGACCTGTTTCTGGATATCTTCCAAGTACTTGACCTGTTTCTGGATATCTTCTAAGTACTCGACTAGTTTCTAGATATCTTATAAGTACTGGACCTATTTCTGGATATCTTCTAAGAACTTGACCAGTTTCTAGATATCTTATAAGTACTTGACCAGTTTCTAGATATCTTCTAAGCACATGACATATCGAGCTCCAGCTTTTGTCTATTATTACTGTGTACACTGCTGTATACAGCACCTTTTAAGCACTTCTTGGTTGCTGGTTCTGTTTGATCAAAATATTTTGTATGCAATCAGTGATATGTTACATCTTAATGTTCACCCGTTAGGGAAGCGTGAATGAGTTGTGTTGCTAGTTTTATGACCATGCCAAAAACATACTCCTTTGCCATGGGTAGATTTGCTTAACAATTCTTTCTGTGTCCAGACATAGATAATTTCTTGACCTACTCTTTTTCAATTTGCAACTGTCAAAGGTTCTTTATCTTTAATATATATGCAAGTGGAAATATCTTCTTCTACCTTTCTGCTCCCTGTGGAGCATAGGTCTTCAACAAACACTTTCCAAGTCATTCTGTTTCTTGCAATTCTTTTAAGATCATTCCATGTCTTCCCATCATCTAAATCTCGGCTTCTATCTGTCTTCTCCAAGAATTCCTTGGTCTTCCTCTCTGTCTTTTCCCCTGGGGATTCCAAAAAAGGGCCTGTTGTGTAATACTCTCAGTTGGCTTCCGCAGTGTGTGTCCTATACAGCACCATCGTCTTCGCTGTATCTCTTTATCCACTGGTATTTGACTGGTACATTTCCATAGTTCTATGTTAGTGATTTTGTCCTGCCAGTTTTAGTGATGGCACTCTATAGGTGAATTATGGAAATGTACCTGTCAAATACCAGTGGATAAAGTGGAGATGTGACCTCCTGTTTTTCGCCTCATCTAAAAGGGCCAGACATCGAGTCTCTTTTATCCATGACCAGAGGATAGTTAGGCCATGAGGAAACCATGAATTTGAGGAGAAAATTCCCACCACATGTGATGGAATTGGAACCCTGGGCCTTACTGTCCAGAGGCTGATAGGTAAAGTATGAGGCTTGAATCAGTGTCTTAGCATGTGAGTTTGCACCCATATGTGCTCGGTTACCAATCCAGAAGTGTTTGGAGACTTCTGGATAGTGTCAGGAAACTCACAATGTGAGGCTGCATTCCTCACGTTCCCAGAGAACTCCCCTGGTACCAATTTCTGCCAGCAGCTGGGTCAACCGCTGGGGTACTTTTTTTTTCTAATCACGTGTACAATTCACACTGCTTCCTGTGGGAATCGAACACAAGTTGTCTGAGATCTTATCTAAAGACCATCTATCATTTCACTAGTAATGTTGTTTGATAATTATGATCAATGACAATTAAAATGAATATTACTGATGGTGACCAATGATCTCAGATGACATTGTTTAAAGTTGAGAAAATATTGATTATAATGATTATAAATATCCCATGATTGAATCACGGACAATAGGACAACAGACATGAAAAAACACTGGAGGCTGTAGAAATGTGGTTTTACAGGACAGTGTTGAGAATACCATGGACAGCTAAGAAGAGTAATGAAAACTTTCTGACCGAGACCAGAGCAAGAAGAGCGCTAATATCCAATATTAGGAAGAAACAATCATCATTTTTTTGGTCATGTTGTGAGAAGGGAACAACTGGAATATATTGTAACAACTGGGAAAATTGATGGACGAAGAGATAGAGGGAAGCAAAGAGAAAAGATACCAGACAGCTTAAGAGAACGACTTGGCAGAAGGTCAACAACAGAAATTATAAATAACTGTCGAGATCGAAAGTTGTGGAGAGACATGATCACCAAAGCCAGCAGGCTTGGTACTTGATGATGATGATATATCCCAAATGGTTCAATCAAGATAATTGATAAAAGTGAGGCCATCAACTCACCCTCATGATCCGATCAACCAAAATGTGCCCATGTGTGATGACTATGTTCTTGATCGCTTCATTCTCTGCACCAGCATTCAGAAACTCAATCTTTGAGAAGATCATGAACGATTCATTAGTATATCTTCAACTCACAACAGACAACACAAAAAAGAAATAAGAAAGAAACCTGTAATACTTGCAGTGTGATTGGAATATAACAAATCAAGTTGATGTGTCCCTTCATTGAAGGTTATGAAGGGAATATAACGCCAGAGACCATAACCTTTTTTTTTTTACCATCATCAGGTCTTATGTCCTTTGCATAATGTTGCATTAATTAATAACAACATGAAAGAAGCTGCAATGGCTGAGCAGTCAGAGCTCTCACTATTGATCTGAAGGGTCCGGGTTTAATTACCAGATGTGGAAATTCTTTTCTGTCCAATATGACTTCAGCACTCGACCAGCCTCTGAAAATGGGTAGTAGAGATATTTTTTTCTGTGAAAGGGAAGTGCTCTGGCATGATACCATTCACACCCATAACAGGTGTAGTTGGACATTGAAAAGTTTGGGAACTAACACCATATTACCCACATCAGAAGATGTAGAGGAAAATCTTGCCAGATATACTTTATTAACTGGAAGGGGAAAAAAACACCACAATCAAAGATCTTTCCAAAAAAACTTCATTATCAATACCTAACAAGTTTCAAACAATCCCTAACAAGTTTCAAACAATCCCCAACAAGTTTCAAACAATCCCCAAAAAGTTTCAAACAATCCCTAACAAGTTTCAAATAATCCCTAACAAGTTTCAAACAATCCCCAACAAGTTTCAAACAATCCCTAACATGTTCCCAATAATCTCTAACAAGTTTCAAATAATCCCTAATAAGTTCCCAACAATCCATAACAAGTTCCCTATAATCTCTAACAAGTTCACAATAATCTCTAACAAGTTCCAAATAATCCCCAACAAGCTCCCAATAATCCCTAACAAGTTCCCAATAATCTCTAATGAGTTCCCAATAATCCCTAACAAGTTCCCAATTACTCCCTAACCAATCATTAACAAATTTCCCTTACTCCCTAACCAATCCCTAACAAGTTCCCCATTACTCCCTAACCAATCCCTAACAAGTTCCCCAACACTCCCTAACCAATCCCTAACAAGTTCCCCAACACTCCCTAACCAATCCCTAACAAGTTCCCCATTACTCCCTTACCAGTCCCTAACAAGTTCCCCAATACTCCCTAACCAATCCCTAACAAGTTCCCCAACACTCCCTAACCAATCCCTATCAAGTTCCCCATTACTCCCTAACCAATCCCTAACAAGTTCCCCATTACTCCCTTACCAGTCCCTAACAAGTTCTCCAACACTCCCTAACCAATCCCTAACAAGTTCCCCATTACTCCCTAACCAATCCCTAACAAGTTCCCCAACACTCCCTAACAAGTTCCCCATTACTCCCTAACCAATCCCTAACAAGTTCCCCAACACTCCCTAACCAATCCCTATCAAGTTCCCCATTACTCCCTAACCAATCCCTAACAAGTTCCCCATTACTCCCTAACCAATCCCTAACAAGTTCCCCAATACTCCCTAACCAATCCCTAACAAGTTCCCCAACACTCCCTAACCAATCCCTAACAAGTTCCCCAACACTCCCTAACCAATCCCTAACAAGTTCCCCAATACTCCCTAACCAATCCCTAACAAGTTCCCCAACACTCCCTAACCAATCCCTAACAAGTTCCCCAACACTCCCTAACCAATCCCTAACAAGTTCCCCATTACACCCCAACCAATCCCTAACAAGTTTCCCAATACTCCCTAACCAATCCCTAACAAGTTACCCAATACTCCCTAACCCTAACAAGTTCCTAATCACAGATCACATCCCAATCGTTGTGTTCAACCAGTCTAGCGTTAGTGACTCACCAAACAACTGCAGGAAGCTTTAACTGTTGCATGCTCTGGGAGAGACATACTCAACACAGCTGGTGGAGCAATAAGAGAAAAGGGTTCACATTGCAAGAAATCCAACAGACAACAAAGCAGATGTTATTAGTAAGAAATTAGGTGAGAAAAACAAATAACACAATGGCATGGAAAATAGTATGTTATGCTAAATACCCATGTTTATTCAACTTGTACAATGAGCAGATCTTTGAAGACACCACGGGGATGCCAGGCGTAAACATTAATGGATCATCACCACCACCATCATCATCATCAAGTACCATGCCTGCTGGCATAGGTGATCATGTCTCTCCACAACTTTCGATCTCAACAGTTATTTATAATTTCTATTGTTGACCTTCTGCCAAGTCGTTCTCTTAAGCTGTCTGGTATGTTTTCTCTTTGCTTCCCTCTATCTCTTCGTTCCTCAATTTTCCCAGTTGTTAAAATATATTCCAGTTGTTCTCTTCTCATTCTCTATCAATTGTCCTTTTGAGCTGAAGACGGCACATAGGGCAGAAGCACAATCTCAAAAACAGAAACCTTGCGTGCCAAAGTGGCACATATTGCAGAGATCACTGCTTCTAAAATCTATGGCTCTGTTTCCATAACAACACTTTTTACAATGACAGCTTGTCAAGCCATCAATCAACCTCCTTAGTCGCCTCTTACGACATGCCTTCTCATTACATGACCAAAAAAATTATGATTGCTTCTTACTAATATTGGATATTAGCTCTCTTCTTGCTTTGGCCTCTATCAGAACATTTTCATTACTCTTCTTAGCTGTCCACGGTATTCTCAACATTCTTCTGTAAAATCACATTTTTACAGCTTCCAGTGATTTTCTTGCCTGCTGTCCTATTGTCCATGATTAACAACCATATGTTAAGACTGGCTCTACATAACATTTAAGAACTCTTTTTCTTGTTTCTATTGTCAAAAATGGATTACCCTGTATATTCCTCATTTTTTTGGAATGCTGTTTTTGCCTGAGCCATTCTGCATTAATGGATACATAATCAATAATCTAAGATATGCCGATGATACCGTATTAATGGCAGAAAATCCAGAAGACCTACAACAACTAGTGAACAAAATAAACAAGACAACAAAGAACATGGTTTGGGTATAATTATTAAAAAGATTTAAACTATGATTATTAGCAGACAAGAGACACAAAATATACAAGGATATATCAAAGTAGATGGAAAGAACTAGAAAGAGTTCAAGAATATATATATATATCTTGGATAGGCTATAACAAATGATGGAAAATGTAAGAAAGAAAGAAATAAAAGAAAAGAGATGGCAAAAAGTAATCTTAACAACATGAAAGATATCGCCACATCAAAGCAAATAACACCAGAAATAAAACTATGAATTGTAAAATGTTATATTTACTCAACATTCCTATATGGTGCAGAAACATGGACATTAAATAAGAAAACAGCCAAAAATTGAAGCCTTTGAAATGTGAATCTATAGGAAAATGAGGAGAATTGGATTGAAGACAAATAAGGAAGTTCTGAATCAGATGAAAATGAAAAAAGAACTACTTAACACAATTTGAAAAAGACATTTTTGGGATGTGAAGAGATAACCAACTAAAAGTCATCTTGGAAGGGAAGGTACAAAGCAGACAAGGCAGAGGCAAACCAAGGCTAAAGCGGAGTTCAAACTTCAAAAGATAGACAGGTGAACCTATGAAATTATGAACCAGCAAGACAAGAGACAGAGTTAAATGGCGCTCCATGGTAGCCAACCTTTGATGTGGAGACAGCACCCAAGAATGATGATGATATGTTAAATAAAATGTTTGTAAAGAATGGGAAAGAAAATAAAACAGAAAGTGGTAGTGAAATTATGAATGACAAAGTAGTCCTAAAATGAAGAGAAATATGAATGACAAAATGGTTCTAAAATGAAGAGAAATATGAGTGACAAAATGGTTCTAAAATGAAGAGAAATATGAATGACAAGGTTGTTCTAAAATGAAGAGAAATATGAATGACAAAGTTGTCCTAAAATGAAGAAAAATATGAATGACAAAGTTGTCCTAAAATGAAGAAAAATATGAATGACAAAGTTGTCCTAAAATGAAGAGAAATATGAATGACAAAGTGGTTCTAAAATGAAGAGAAATATGAATGACAAGGTTGAAAATTGAAGATAAAGTGCGGGAAACAATTAAGTGAAAATGAATAAGATGAAAATAGGTCAAATTTCAAAAGAAAGCATGAGGGAAATTGAATGAATGAAAGGGATTATGAATGAGAGCGTGAGAGACAAAGTAATAGTAACAATTAAAGATAAAATAAGAGAAAAAATATATGAGAAAGTAAGAGGGAAAATTGAAAATTCTATCATTCTTCTTATTTCCTTCCCCATTTGTCTTTGAGCGTTGAGGGAAGGAAAATTTGTGGTACTTTGCTCTTCTGTTCGCCTCTGCTTGTGTTATGTTTGCTAGTGCTTCTAATATTCCGCCAATCCATCTTTTTCGTAGTCGACCCTTGGGTCTGGTGTTCTCACAATGTTTATTGAGGGCTCGTTGTTTTGTCTTTTGGTCACTCACCATTTTTATCTGTTGTATCATTATTAAAATATAATTTGATAAAACGGAACAAAACTCTCCATAGTCATTGTGTTTTAATAGTGGGGTTAAACTGAACATGTCTTGAAATGAATAACAGGAAATTTGTTGTTACTTCCCTTATTACTTCAACACAAAGCAATATCTTATACAGAGTATATTCATTCCCACATTGAGCTGGTTATTGGTTATTAACCAATAACCAGCTCAATGTGGGAATGAATATACTCTGTATAAGATATTGCTTTGTATCAATGCTAAACATGGTCACTTACAACTAAATATAACAGAAAGTTTGTCACCACAGAGATGAGATGTCTAAGAAAGGTGCTTGGAGTAACCAGAAAAGACAGAGTCAGAAATGATATTCTAAGATAAAGAGTAGGCATTGAACCAATCCTAAACTACATACAGAAAAAAACAACAAATAAACTGGTTTGCACATCTAGAAAGAAAGCTGTGTGATTCCTTACCATACAAAGCATATATTAAAAGAGGAGAAGGGAGAAGAGCAATAGGCAGACCCAGAGTAAGATGGGCAGACAGCATCAAAGAAATGCTACAACAACATCACAAAATCAATTGACAATAATTGAAGCTGCCAAAAGAGTGAGAACCAGAGCTTTGTATTTCTCTCTTTACACCCGAAAGGAAACAAGAGCAGATTAAAAAAGGAAGAGAAAGACTTCTCTTATTGTGGTGTCACAGACTAAGATAATTATATATATTATAGCCACACTTTAGTGTGAAATAGCAGCAAAGTTAACATTCTTTATCTTAATTTATTTAGTTCATTTGAACAGGTGTTTCTTTATTACTATGCTTTATAAGGAAAAAAATAATTTGTAAAACAGATCTTACATTGTTCTTCTTGTGCCATCAGAGATCACACAGCATACAGTGTACTTTACCATAAGTTCATATTCTGAGTTAGCTTTATAGTCTCATTAAAGGAGTGAATGCATGCTATCTTTGCCTCTCTTGTCAGTTTTCTTCTCTGTGTCTCTCGAAGTTTGCTCTTTTCTTTTTCCTGTTGCCTTTCACTGGACATTTAAAGGCCTTGCTTTGTGATACTCTTCTCATCACATGGCTGACACATGTCCACCATCTCTTTAATGATTATAGTTGATACTGTTAGATGCACACAGCCATTTCTCTTTTTTCTGCACTTATCTTGAATTCATTCCTTTGTACACAAAGTATTCTCAATGACAGACTTACCTGCTTGGAAAATGGCTGCAAGATCACAGTTGCATAGAGCTAATATTTTTTTCAACTTCTTCATCACCTGCAATTAAATGATGGATGATAAATTAATGATAATGCTCACATGAACGTTTAAAATTAATAACTGACATACACCTCATTTTCTATTGTATGTATTAACCCTTGATTACAATTAAGTTGTAAAAATTACTGTTTCAATTACAATTGAGTTGTAAAAATTACTGTTTCAATTACAATTGAGTTGTAAAAATTACTGTTTCAATTACAATTGAGTTGTAAAAATTACTGTTTCAATTACAATTGAGTTGTAAAAATTACTGTTTCAATTACAATTGAGTTGTAAAAATTACTGTTTCAATTACAATTGAGTTGTAAAAATTACTGTTTCAATTACAATTGAGTTGTAAAAATTACTGTTTCAAAGTTCAAATTTTATTTAAATCTACAGTTGTCAAGTTGCCTTTTTCCCCACCATCTACTTCTTCTACCATTCAACTCTCTGTAGAGCATAGATCTTCAATAAACACTTTCCAAGACATTCTGTTTCTTGCCATTTTTGTAAGATCATTCCATGTCTTCCCCATCTTCTTTATCTCTGCTTCCACATGTCTTCTCCTAGAGTATTTTGGTCTTCCTCTTTATCTCTTCCACCAGGGATTAAAAAAATGACCTTGCCATGTAATACTCTCAAGTGGCTTCCACAGAATGTGTCCTATCCAGCGACATTGACTTTGTTCACATTTATCTCTTTGTCCACTAGTATTTGACTGGTACTTTTCCATAATTCTATGTTAGTGATTTTGTCCTGCCACTTCCATCCTTTTATTCTGCGCAAGCATCCATTAATGAAGGTCTGTATCTTCGTGATTGTCATTTTTCTTGTTCTCCATGTTTCACAGCCATACAAAAGGACTGTTTTAACATTGAGTTTAAAATGTTTATTTTTGTATTTAACCTAATCTCTTTGGATTTCCTTAAGTTTCCTAGTGGTTGCTTTTTCCCCCACCATGCACTTCCCTAAATGTTCAAGCCAGTCACCCATGATGTGATCAGAAGTGTTTTATTTTGTAAAATAACTGCTGATGTACAAAAGTAGAAGAGATCGTATCATAATTTTTTACTGTTAAAATTTGTTGCATCAGATGGCTATATCAATTCACATTTGCTCTGACTGTACTCCAAACAAATATTGTGTGTTACCGGGGGCTCATTATGTGGGAAGTAAAGAATAGTGACACTGTCACCTTCCAGGCATGTCGTAAGAGGCGACTAAGGAGGTTGATCGATGGCTTGACAAGCTGTCATTGTAAAAAGTATTGTTATGGAAACAGCGCCATAGATTTTAGAAGCAGTGATCTCTGCAATATGTGCCATTTTGGCATGCAAGGTTTCTGTTTTTGAGATTGTGGTTCTGCCCTATGTGCCGACTTCGGCGCGAAAGGACAATAGATAGATAGAAAGCATAGTGACACTGTCGCCTTGCAGGCATGTTGTAAGAGGCGACTAAGGAGGTTGATCGATGGCTTGACAAGCTGTCATTGTAAAAAGTATTGTTATGGAAACAGAGCCATAGATTTTAGAAGCAGTGATCTCTGCAATATGTTTCAAATTCAGAATTTGTCAAAAATATGTTGCAAGGTTTCTGTTTTTGAGATTGTAATTCTGCCCTATGTGCCGTCTTCAGCTCGAAAGGACAATAGATAGAGATAGATAGAACTTAAGGACTGAAAGAAACAAAGGGCAGACTAGTGCTGAGACATAAGGGATGCTTGCAAGGCTTCCTTGAGTGAATTCTCTATCAGTGAAAGAAATTGGGAAAATCTGGCTGCAAATCACAGCACATGGAGAACACACACAAAAATGGCACAGTAACTTTCGAGGCAGTGCTGATGTCAAATTTAGAAGACAAAAGGCGCAAGAAAACGGAGACAATGCCATGCACCACAAATACCTTGCTCATTATGTGGATGGCTCTGTCTACTCAATATTGACAGATTCAGCCAGAAGAGAAGCTGTTCAGTGAAGCAGCATCCAGAATAAGACACTAACATTTGACCAAACTACTGACTTATCAAGATTGTTTGCTACCAACCGTATGTCAAGATGCCAAAGGCCTTATAATCCTTAATTGTTTCAATAATTTTTTTAGACTGTAGTACTTAAAGTGTTATTATCCCTCCAAAGATTTTTTAAAAAAAGATGTAATAACTGTATTTTTGTCCAAGTTACTAAGACTTTTTTAAGTAGTAAATTTTTTAGTATCGTATAAAAATTAATTTAAAAATGAAGTATTTTATTTTTGGGTTTAAAAAAAAAACAATTTGATGAAAGTATCTCTAGTCTATTTTTGTAAAACTGACTCTTTTCTGTGCTACAGCTAACTATGAAGCATTTACTGCCTTGTCCTTGACTATTAACAAACAAATCTCTGTATCTTGCTCCATCTGTAGCCATCCTTTTCTATACACCCCATGTATGATCTCTCCTACAACACCATCTCCATCCTCTCTTTACACCCATCTATGATCTATCCTACAACAACCATCTCTACCTCTCTTCACACCCCATGTATGATATCTCCTACAACAACCATCTCCATCCTCTCTTTACACCCCATGTATGATATCTCCTACAACACCATCTTCATCCTTTTCTATACACCCCATGTATGATCTCTCCTACAACACCATCTCCATCCTCTCTTTACACCCATCTATGATCTATCCTACAACAACCATCTCTACCTCTCCTCACACCCCATGTATGATATCTCCTACAACAACCATTGCCATCCTCTCTTTACACCCCATGTATGATCTCTCCTACAACACCATCTTCATCCTTCTCTTTACACCCCATGTATGATCTCTCCTACAACACCATCTTCATCCTTCTCTTTACACCCCATGTATGATCTCTCCTACAACACCATCTTCATCCTTCTCTTTACACCCCATGTATGATCTCTCCTACAACAACCATCTCCATCCTCTCTTTACACCCCATGTATGATCTCTCCTACAACAACCATCTCCATCCTCTCTTTACACCCCATGTATGATCTCTCCTACAACAACCATCTTCATCCTCTCTTTACACCCCATGTATGATCTCTCCTACAACAACCATCTTCATCCTTCTCTTTACACCCCATGTATGATCTCTCCTACAACAACCATCTTCATCCTCTCTTTACACCCATCTATGATCTCTCCTACAATACCATCTTCATCCTCTCTTTACACCCATGTATGATCTCTCCTACAACAACCATCTTCATCCTCTCTTTACACCCATCTATGATCTCTCCTACAACACCATCTTCATCCTCTCTTTACACCCATCTATGATCTCTCCTACAACACCATCTTCATCCTCTCTTTACACCCATGTATGATCTGTCCTACAACACCATCTCCATCCTTCTCTTTATACCCCATCTATGATCTCTCCTACAACAACCATCTCCATCCTTCTCTTTACACCCCATGTATGACCTCTCCTACAACAACCATCTCCATCCTTCTCTTTACACCCCATGTATGACCTCTCCTACAACACCATCTCCATCCTTCTCTTTACACCCCATGTATGACCTCGCCTACAACAACCATCTCCATCCTTCTCTTTACACCCCATGTATGACCTCTCCTACAACACCATCGCATAATTCTCCATAAGGTTACCTTTAGCCCACAACAAGGCAGTTGATGTGATGGTTTGTGACCTTGATGGACTATCCAGCTGCAGCATTTAAAAATGATCACCTTGCGTGTTTCCTCTGGGAGCCTTGGTGGCTGAGTGGTTATTGGGCTCATTTCCTGATCAGAAGGTTCTTGGTTCAATTCCTAAAAGCATGCATTTTTTTCCAGACTAACAAACGTTCTGGGGTTCACCCAGCCCCTAAAAATGGGTACCTGAAAATTTTCTGGGAAGTAAAGGTGGCCTGATGTGATACCAACCAAATCACCCACAATTGTGCCATGGTCATGAAAAAATGTGGTCGCTAACACTATATTCCCCATACACCTAGAAAGGCACAAGGAGGACAAAAATATAAAAAATGGCACAGCAACCAATCAAGGAGGAGATGATGTTAAAATCAGAAGAGAAAAAGTGCAGTAGAAAGGAAATAAGGTCAGGCACCACAAATGCATCTTGTTCATTTGGTGATTTAATTTGTTTATCCAATAATGGTAGATTCAATCATGAGAGAAGCTTCATAGTAAAATAGTATCCAGCATAAGAAACACATATATTACCACCGCTTGGCGTGATATCGACCACATCACTCAAAAATGTGCCATGGTCATTGGTTACTAACACCATATTCCCCCTCCCTACCAAATACACCTAGCAAAGCATGGAGGGAACCTTACTTGCCTTCACCCTATCTGGTGTTACCATAATTCTGAGGTATGTGAAACTCAATTTAGAATAAAAATAAAGAAATAAAAAGGACATACATACGAAGAAAAATGATCATATCCGTACCATAATTTGCTGAGACCTTTCGAGCCGTAACCGGCCCATAGGGCGTAGACCAAGATACACCTTCTCCTATATGAATTTTTGTTCTAGCAGTTTTCTTTTAAAGATATTTTATCAAATCTCGCCATCTGTCTCTGTTCTGTGCAAGCAGTTCTATCTCATTGAGGGAGCCGATTCCTGCTGCTCTTGCCTCTCTCATCAATGTTCTTTTCAGTGTCTCCCTGGGTCTTCCTCTTTTTCTTTTACCTGTTGTTTCCCATATGAGGGCTTGCTTTGCTATTCGATTATTATCTCTTCTCATCACAATCTAGATCGTATCTGTCCATCTCGCTCGCGACCTGTGCATGTTTCGTCGGAGCGGCCATTGTTCGCACATTCCAGAATCCTATTTTTGTTGTTGTTTTAGGGCCGAAAAAACTATCACTACTATCTACTGCTAATTTACACATTCTGTATCAGGTCTACGTTTCATTAACAACATCATTTTTACGATAGCGGCTTGTTAAACCTCTGATCAACGGTTCTATACCAAGCCGGAGAAAAATAATTCCTCCATTTTGGAAACAACCGGAAGTACCATATAATAATTATAGTAATTAGTATAGTAATTATAGTAGTTATAATTATATAATAGTTATCATAGTAATTATATACCATAATTATAGAATTTTAAATCATCTTATTGAACATTACTTTTAACACATTCTGTACCATGAGCCAAATCGTGGCCTCTGAAAGCGCTAGTTTCAAAAGCTGCATTTATTAGGCTTTTAATTTATTGACATTTTCGTTATTATTTGTGCTAAAACCTTGCCATTCTCTTGCCACTTTTCTGACTTTGTGAATAAATTGTCCCAACAAAATGTGATGTTTTAGATGAATTTTTATTATTTTATCGCTGTTATTTTAATTTTTTTTTTTTTTTTTAAATTCTGAAAAATGGCGCAGCCACGTGTTAAAAAACCCCTAAGTACGGAATGTGTTAAAGAAGACAGAAATGATTCCAACAGCCAATAAGAAAGTATTACCTGGGCAAGGAAACACATGAAGCCTTCAATGACATCTGTGAAGTTCCTTATTCCTGTCATCAAATAGACAATCAAAAAAACAAGTCAGGGAAAATAACTTTAGTCTTGAGAGTGTAACATTCCAATAATTATACTGAGTGTTGACTGTGATATTCTAATAATTATGTTTAGTGCTGAGAGTGTAACATTCTAATAATTATACTGAGTTTTGACTGTGATATTCTAATAATTATGTTTAGTGCTGAGAGTGTAACATTCCAATAATTATACTGAGTGTTGACTGTGATATTCTAATACAGTCGAACCTGGTCTTAGGACCACCTGTTTAAAGCGTTTCCCTGGTTATAGGACCGGGTCTACAATTTCCCCGAGTTTTTTACTATATGCTAACACTGATTACGGCGCTCACCGTATGACGCGACCAGAGACCAGGCTAATTAACCGCCGCCAATGTTATTTATCCCGTTTACGACGACCAGCCAGTCCTTCGTCTCGCTGGGAGCTATAAACGATCGACACAGGTGTCTACAGGTGTTGATGTTTTCCCGTATTTAGTGAGTCCCAGATTACAGTGGGACGTGTTACGTTTATCAGTCAATACTGGTGCAGACACAGATCTATGATTCGTGAAGTGACATCACTTCGCGGTTCCGTCTAGACCAGAGTAGACCATTGCGTGGCCCGTATAAATTACAGGAATTAACTAAAGAATTAGTCATTGCCCGCTTAGAGTGTATTCATGTACATGT
The DNA here is from genome assembly GCA_032433765.1 of Megaustenia siamemsis. Classification (NCBI taxonomy): domain Eukaryota; kingdom Metazoa; phylum Mollusca; class Gastropoda; order Stylommatophora; family Ariophantidae; genus Megaustenia; species Megaustenia siamemsis. Next base: position 72,081,789 of record JAVIAB010000160.1, on the reverse strand, counting down.
ACAGTATCTCAGTGAATTATTTTTGTGGATTTTAAAAGTGTTACACACAATATAGGAAATGGCCAGTGTCAAAAGTGTAAAACCAAAAGCATTAACGCTGGAAGAACGAATATCAGTGATTCGACAAAATCAGCAAGGTAAAAGTTCGCGATTATTGGCAGAACAGTTTGGAGTGGGAAAGACACAGATTTTACGTACGTTAAAGAGAAAAGCCGAGTATATGAATGACTTTGAAAATAATGCACCAAGTATGAAAAGAAGGAATAGCAGGAAAACGGGAAATGAAGACATAAATACACTTTGTTGGAAATGGTGTCAATCAGCACTTGCACGAAAAATTCCGTTATCTGGGCCGATGATCAAAGAACGAGCTTTACAGTTTGCAAAAGAATTGGAAAACTCAGTCTTTAAAGCATCGAACGGCTGGTTAGAGGCCTTCATTAAAAGACACAATCTTGTGTTTGGTAAGCAATGTGGCGAAGTCGGTGATTCAGATATGAGTGCTGCGGCTGACTGGACTTCTAAATTATCCGAGATATGCTATGGTTACGCTGCTCAAGACATTTTTAATTTAGATGAAACCGGGTTATTTTTCAAAGCGACTACGGACAAAACATTTTTTGTCAAAGGAGAAAAATGCGCTGGGGGTAAAAAAAGCAAAGAGCGAATAACAGTGATGCTATGCACTAACATGTTGGGGGAACGAGAACCGGCTTTAGTGATTGGGAAAGCAGCTAACCCTAGGATTTTTAAAAACATCAACATAAACACACTGCCAGTGATTTACAGAAACAACAAAAAGGCATGGATGACTGCAGCTATATTTGAAGATTGGCTGAAAAGTTTTGACCGTAAGATGCAGAAAAAAAAGCGCCACATTATTTTATTTGTTGACAACGCTACCTGTCATCCCAAGATCGAACTACAGAATGTTAAGCTGCAGTTTCTGCCACCCAACACAACTGCATTAGTTCAACCCCTAGACCAGGGTGTCATTCAGACATTTAAATTAAAGTTTAGACAAAAACAGCTTCTACATCTTATCACAGTCATGGAATCAAACAAGGATGCTTCCGGAACCGAACTCATGAAACAGGTCAATTTACTGGACGTAGTCTACTGGATTGCTGCAGCATGGAAAGAAGTGGACAACTCAACCATCCTTAAGTGTTTCTGTAAAGCAGGTTTTCATTGTCCTGCTGAAACACACGCATATTCTCTGACGCACATGGAATCTGCATCAAAGACCGACGTGCAAATTGTTTCTACTGCAATTTCTACTGCTTTGGATAACCTTTCAAAAGAATTGTTTGGATACCAATTGACAGACATCTCCATGATTGATTCAGGGCTCCAAACTTGCAACACAATAGAAACAAACTGGGATCTTCCTGCCACTGCAATTTTAGCTGCTGAGGATGTGAATAGTGAATCAGACAACGAACAAGATTCTACTGACATTGAGAAAACATACACTATCGCAGATGCACATAATGCTTTGGAGCTTCTGCGCACCTATTCAATAACAAACGGGAGATCTGACATACTAGACGTTATCATGGACTTGAGAGAAAAATTGAACTTATCGTTTATTTCATCTGTCAAACAACAGACTACCATATTGGATTTTTTTTCAAGTCAAAAGTGATACATGTACAGTATAAGTGGAATCTGTGTATGTGTGTTTTATTTTTGTGTGTTTAACTATCGTGTTTTATGAAAAGTGTCCAACCAGTGGCTATTGTAGACCGACATGTGCACTATGTTCTACTCATGGATTACGCTGATTTGCAGGTTAGTTTTCATAGTGCTTAGGATAAAATTTTTTTTATCGCTCTATTTATTATGTGAAACCTGTGAGGCAGGACCACCTGTCCTATGGGACCAGTTTTTGAAAGTCCCGTGAATGGTCGCCTTAGACAGGTTCGACTGTAATTATATTTAGTGCTGAGAGTGTAACATTCCAATAATTATACTGAGTGTTGACTGTGATATTCTAATAATTATGTTTAGTGCTGAGAGTGTAACATTCTAATAATTATACTGAGTTTTGACTGTGATATTCTAATAATTATGCTTAGTGCTGAGAGTGCAACATTCTAATAATTATACTTAGTGCTGAGAGTGCAACATTCTAATAATTATACTGAATGTTGACTGTGATATTCTAATAATTATGTTTTAGTGCTGAGAGTGCAACATTCCTTTAACTATGGGAATTGATAGAAGTATACGCAGCAGATGTAAAACTGTTAAAAGTGAGAAAAAAAAGAAAATGGGCAGGCAGTAAAGGAACATGGCATTGCAGCTCAATAATTGCCTTCTCATGACAACAGAATGGATTAAGAAGAGATGAACAAGAATGAAGTTACAGAGATTAGGAAAGCTTGAAAATGAGGCAGACACTCGTGTAGCCACCATGTTGATTGGAGATTCACTCTTCTTCTTTATGCTAAGCTTGTCTCATTGTACAATCACCCACGGTGGTCTAGATGAATATCTGCATCATTTTCTATCTTCTCTTCATTTTGTGTCTGACCAATGTGTCAAAAAAAGGTAAATTTCATTATTTAAAAAATTATTTTTACCTATGATGCTTTATTTTTATTCTTAGGGAATAATAGAACAAAGAAGTATGTGTTAGCACTCGGAAAAATTGACAGACAAACAACAATAGAAAAAAACGAAGAACAATATATGGTCCAAAGTGGGATCGAACCCGTACTCAGTGGCACCGCGCCTTGCCACGAGAAGCCGAACGCTTGGCACACTGCCACGCAGCCAACTAAAAAATTGGCTATTGCAGCAGTGTCTTGCACGAAAGGCGCTCTCAATGACTATAGCATAGGGTAACGATCACAGACCGGAAATAAATTGTATATTTGTACTTTCCTATTAATGCAAGTATCTCCCAGTAGGGCTGAATACTTGTGTTGTAGACAAACATTTATTGGACGAAACAGCACTAATAGTAGTTCCCAGTGGTTATATACTGGGTACAAATAATATATTATTATATGGGGAACTTCCGAGGCGATAATAGGGAATAATATTATTTGTACCCTTTATTTTGATTCTTACTCTGCTGCAGACAGAAGGCAATGAGAAACCACTGTTGTATATCTCAAGAACAGTTATTTATATGCAAGCTTATGAACAGCTTATCCAGATGGTACAATAAAAGATTACTGACTGACAGAAGCGGTGGACAGACACGGCTCTGGGGTTCACCTGGCCTCTAAAATGGGTACCAGAGATTTTTCTGGGAAATAAAGGTGGCCTGGCATGGCACTGACTACATCGCCCAAAAAAGTGCAGTAAAAAAAAAATAAAGAGCCCTGCCTGTCACGCCAAGGGACGTGTAGGGAATATGGTGTTAGTGACCATAATTTTTACAGACCTTCGGCACATGATTTTTGGGGTAATGTGGTCGGTATTACGCCTGTGCCATTTTACTTTCACAGAAAAAAATCTGGTACCCATTTATGGCTGGGGTGAACCTGAATGTCGTCAATCAGGATTGAACCCGATCTCTAGTCTTTTGTAGTCCAGTTCACTAACGACTGAGCTATCGCAGCTCCCAAAAATGTGCTCAACAAACACCATATCCATCACCTGCCAAGGAAGACAGAGGAGAGAACCTTTTCTTGTTCTTCCTTTTGTTCAAGCTCTCTGACTGGGATTGACAACGTTGAACTTTCACTGCCAAAAACTAGGTCAGCAGTACAACTTGAAACTTGTTCTCTTGTCGTCTGGAAGTCTCAGGAAAGGCAAAGAATAGGGAAGTATACCCAAAACAAAACATCCGGGGTGGAGATGCTAAGGCAGTTACAGATCTGCTACAGATCATTTCTGGCATCTCTTACAGTCAGATGGGTAATAAATATAACATAGTTGAAGGCCTATTGTGCCGAAACGTCATTCTGGTTTGTGTTGTCCATTTGTTATGTGAAGGGAGCCGCGATAGCTCAGTGGTTAGTGAACTGGACTACAAAAGACAAGGGGTAGGGTTCGATTCCAACCGACGGCTTCCGGGTTCGCCCAGCCTTAAATGAGTACTGGATTTTTTTCTGGGAAAGTAAAGCAGCACGGGCGTAATACCGACCACATTACCCCCAAAAATCATGTGCTGAAGGTCTGTAAAATATAGGGTCACTAACACCATATTTCCCTATACGCCACTTGGCGTGACGGGGGTACTTTACTACTTATTTGTTATGTGAAGCTTTAACTGTATGGTTTTTTTTCTATATTTTTTTCATTTCTACTAAACACAGCACAAGTAAGATACTTTGGAATAATTAACAAGACAGAAAAGTGGATTCTGAGCAACACAGACTCTCCATACACCTCGCTCTGGCATGTGTTAAAGTAATCTCAGCCCTATCTTCTAACCAGCACTTCTTTCTAAACATGCCTGCTGGAGAGAAATGAAACCATTCAACATCGACAGTTTAATTCTGGAAATATGCCACAAGGTAGATAAAACTGGCATGCATAATTAACGAATGGCATTAACAATAATAGAAAAACACGCAGCAAGAAAAAGAGAAGAGGCAAGAATGAAGATGCAGCAAAAGCAACAATGTCAGCCACATTATCCACTCAGAGAGTGTAACACTTCAATAACTGAGTTGAGCTCAATATTGCAGTATTTATAGAGTATTCAGAGTGTAATATTCCAATAATTAGAATAGAAAGTGTAATATTCCAATAATTATGAGTGTTGAGAGTGTAAAATTCCTATACTTAGACCTGTTGAGAGTGTAAAATTCCAATACTTAGACCTGTTGAGAGTGTAATATTCCAATAATTAGACAGAGCTGGGACTAATGCTGCACTGGTAACAACAGCATCGAATGGATACAAGGAGACCATTTGGAGGACCTCAACTTTGCTGATGACATAGTCCTCATCAGCAGTCAGATAAAAACGATGCAGGAAAACACAAATGAACTATCATCAATAGCCATCAAGATTGAGCTTGAGATCAATCATTAAAAAGACTAAAGTTATGAAAAGTTTAATTCCAACAGATGACAAAATATACATGGAAAACAAACCAGTGGAAGAGATCGATCACTTTATCTATCTTGGAAGTCACATTGATCAGGAAGGGCATACAAGTAAATAAATTAGAATCAGAATAGTTAAAGCAATAATGTCTTTCAGAAGCCTTGAAAAGTTGTGGAAATCAAAACTCATCAGCACAAACACAAAACTTAGACTATTCAAATCAAATGTTCTATCTACCCTACTTAGACTATTCAAACCAAACGTACCATCTACCCTTATGTATGCATGTGAGAGAGCTGGAAAACAAGAGACATAGAAACAAAGTTGAACGCATTCGAAAATAAATGCCTAAGAAAAATACTTGATATAGCGTGGAATGGATTCAAAACAAACGAGGAAATTAGAGAAATCGCCAATCAACCACTAATATCTTCAGTAATCAAGAAAAGACGATGGTCATATGTTGGACATGTGATGAGAAGAGATAATAACCGAATAGCAAAGCAAGCCCTCATGTGGGAAACAACAGGTAAGAGAAAAAGAGGAAGACCCAGAGAGACACTGAGAAGAACATTGATCAGAGAGACAAGAGCAGCAGGAATCGGCTCCCTCAATGATATAGAGTTGCTTGCACAGAACAGAGGCAAATGGTGAGATTTGATAAAATATCTTTAGAAGGATTGAATACTGGTAGAATAAAAATTTAGATAGGAGAAAGAGTATCTGGGTCTATGCCCTATGGGCCGGCTATGGCTCGAAAGGTCAATAGATAGACAAATAGGAGTAATATTCCAATAATTAGACAGTGCTGAGAGTGTAATATTTCAATAATTAGACAATGTTGAAAATAATATTCCAATAATTTGACAGAGCTAGGAGTAATATTCCAATAATTAGACAGTGCTGAGAGTGTAATATTTCAATAATTAGACAGTGCTGAGAGTGTAATATTCCAATAATTAGACAGTGCTGAGAGTGTAATATTTCAATAATTAGACATGTTGAGAATGTAATATTCAAATAATTAGACATGTTGAGAATGTAATATTCAAATAATTAGACATGTTGAGAATGTAATATTCAAATAATTAGACATGTTGAGATTGTAATATTCCAATAATTAGACAGTATTGAGAGTGCAATATTCCAATAATTAGACAGTGCAGAGCGTGTCATATTCCAATAACTAGACTTATATATGTATACTTGTATTATTGGAAGAATACTTCCAGAACAATGAGTCTTGACTTACCAACATGGAACATCTCCAGAGATCTGGAGCAGACATTTTCTATAATTGCTTTTGAGAATGGAATGAAGTTTTCTTGCAGATAAAATATCAACAGCAACTGAAAAACAAGAAGAAATGGGATTAGAACTAAAACTTTGAGATGGAAACAAAACTGCTGCATCCAGCGAGAGAATGAAGGTTGGAGCAGTTACTGCTGGTCTGTTCTGGTTTTCTAAGACTCCTTTCAGAATGTGGTTCAAGTGGATAAGACATGTGGAATTTCCCGACCGTCAAATCGTGTGGGTTCTATATTATGGCTACTTGGGACACACCGTGGAAATGGCAGTGCTGACAGATGAGGTCTTTCTAATATACATTTTTTTTTTAAAAAGAGTGGCACAGTGATAATGAAGAACAGCTACAAAAGTGAAGGCAAGCTGGATACAAGGAGGATTGCTTTATCCTCAAAGCTTAAAACATCCTTTTATTATATCAAGGATTGCATTTCAGGATGTTACATGCAAGTAAGAACAGGCCATATTTGCCTTGTAGGATGTTACATACAAGTAAGAACTAGCTATATTTGTCAAGAAGGATGTTACATACAAGTAAGAAGTAGCTATATTTGTCAAGAAGGATGTTACATACAAGTAAGAAGTAGCTATATTTGTCAAGAAGGATGTCACATACAAGTAAGAACTAGCTATATTTGTCAAGAAGGATGTCACATACAAGTAAGAAGTAGCTATATTTGTCAAGAAGGATGTCACATACAAGTAAGAAGTAGCTATATTTGTCAAGAAGGATGTCACATACAAGTAAGAAGTAGCTATATTTGTCAAGAAGGATGTTACATACAAGTAAGAAGTAGCTATATTTGTGAAGAAGGATGTTACATACAAGTAAGAAGTAGCTATATTTGTCAAGAAGGATGTTACATACAAGTAAGAAGTAGCTATATTTGTCAAGAAGGATGTTACATACAAGTAAGAAGAGCTATATTTGTCAAGAAGGATGTTACATACAAGTAAGAAGAGCTATATTTGTCAAGAAGGATGTTACATACAAGTAAGAAGAGCTATATTTGTCAAGAAGGATGTTACATACAAGTAAGAACTAGCTATATTTGTCAAGAAGGATGTTACATACAAGTAAGAAGTAGCTATATTTGTCAAGAAGGATGTTACATACAAGTAAGAAGTAGCTATATTTGTCAAGAAGGATGTTACATACAAGTAAGAAGTAGCTATATTTGTCAAGAAGGATGTTACATACAAGTAAGAAGAGGCTATATTTGTCAAGAAGGATGTTACATACAAGTAAGAAGTAGCTATATTTGTGAAGAAGGATGTTACATACAAGTAATAAGTAGCTATATTTGTCAAGAAGGATGTTACATACAAGTAATAAGTAGCTATATTTGTGAAGAAGGATGTTACATACAAGTTAGAAGTAGCTATATTTGTCAAGAAGGATGTTACATACAAGTAAGAAGAGGCTATATTTGTCAAGAAGGATGTTACATACAAGTAATAAGTAGCTATATTTGTCAAGAAGGATGTTACATACAAGTAAGAAGTAGCTATATTTGTCAAGAAGGATGTTACATACAAGTAAGAAGAGGCTATATTTGTGAAGAAGGATGTTACATACAAGTAAGAAGAGGCTATATTTGTCAAGAAGGATGTTACATACAAGTAAGAAGTAGCTATATTTGTCAAGAAGGATGTTACATACAAGTAAGAAGTAGCTATATTTGTCAAGAAGGATGTTACATACAAGTAATAAGTAGCTATATTTGTCAAGAAGGATGTTACATACAAGTAAGAAGAGGCTATATTTGTCAAGAAGGATGTTACATACAAGTAAGAAGAGGCTATATTTGTCAAGAAGGATGTTACATACAAGTAAGAAGTAGCTATATTTGTGAAGAAGGATGTTACATACAAGTAAGAAGAGGCTATATTTGTTAAGAAGGATGTTACATACAAGTAAGAAGTAGCTATATTTGTGAAGGATGTTACATACAAGTAAGAAGTAGCTATATTTGTGAAGAAGGATGTTACATACAAGTAAGAAGAGGCTATATTTGTCAAGAAGGATGTTACATACAAGTAAGAAGAGGCTATATTTGTTAAGAAGGATGTTACATACAAGTAAGAAGTAGCTATATTTGTGAAGAAGGATGTTACATACAAGTAAGAAGAGGCTATATTTGTTAAGAAGGATGTTACATACAAGTAAGAAGTAGCTATATTTGTGAAGGATGTTACATACAAGTAAGAAGTAGCTATATTTGTGAAGAAGGATGTTACATACAAGTAAGAAGTAGCTATATTTGTCAAGAAGGATGTTACATACAAGTAAGAAGTAGCTATATTTGTCAAGAAGGATGTTACATACAAGTAAGAAGAGGCTATATTTGTCAAGAAGGATGTTACATACAAGTAAGAAGTATAGCTATATTTGTCAAGAAGGATGTTACATACAAGTAAGAAGAGGCTATATTTGTCAAGAAGGATGTTACATACAAGTAAGAAGTAGCTATATTTGTCAAGAAGGATGTTACATACAAGTAGGAAGTAGCTATATTTGTCAAGAAGGATGTTACATACAAGTAAGAAGAGGCTATATTTGTGAAGAAGGATGTTACATACAAGTAAGAAGAGGCTATATTTGTTAAGAAGGATGTTACATACAAGTAAGAAGTAGCTATATTTGTGAAGAAGGATGTTACATACAAGTAAGAAGAGGCTATATTTGTCAAGAAGGATGTTACATACAAGTAAGAAGTAGCTATATTTGTCAAGAAGGATGTTACATACAAGTAAGAAGAGGCTATATTTGTCAAGAAGGATGTTACATACAAGTAAGAAGTAGCTATATTTGTGAAGAAGGATGTTACATACAAGTAAGAAGTAGCTATATTTGTGAAGAAGGATGTTACATACAAGTAAGAAGTAGCTATATTTGTGAAGAAGGATGTTACATACAAGTAAGAAGTAGCTATATTTGTCAAGAAGGATGTTACATACAAGTAAGAAGTAGCTATATTTGTCAAGAAGGATGTTACATACAAGTAAGAAGAGGCTATATTTGTCAAGAAGGATGTTACATACAAGTAAGAAGTAGCTATATTTGTCAAGAAGGATGTTACATACAAGTAAGAAGTAGCTATATTTGTGAAGAAGGATGTTACATACAAGTAAGAAGTAGCTATATTTGTGAAGAAGGATGTTACATACAAGTAAGAAGTAGCTATATTTGTCAAGAAGGATGTTACATACAAGTAAGAAGAGGCTATATTTGTCAAGAAGGATGTTACATACAAGTAAGAAGTAGCTATATTTGTCAAGAAGGATGTTACATACAAGTAAGAAGTAGCTATATTTGTCAAGAAGGATGTTACATACAAGTAAGAAGAGGCTATATTTGTCAAGAAGGATGTTACATACAAGTAAGAAGTAGCTATATTTGTCAAGAAGGATGTTACATACAAGTAAGAAGTAGCTATATTTGTCAAGAAGGATGTTACATACAAGTAAGAAGAGGCTATATTTGTCAAGAAGGATGTTACATACAAGTAAGAAGTAGCTATATTTGTCAAGAAGGATGTTACATACAAGTAAGAAGTAGCTATATTTGTCAAGAAGGATGTTACATACAAGTAAGAAGAGGCTATATTTGTCAAGAAGGATGTTACATACAAGTAAGAAGTAGCTATATTTGTGAAGAAGGATGTTACATACAAGTAAGAAGAGGCTATATTTGTGAAGAAGGATGTTACATACAAGTAAGAAGTAGCTATATTTGTCAAGAAGGATGTTACATACAAGTAAGAAGTAGCTATATTTGTCAAGAAGGATGTTACATACAAGTAAGAAGAGGCTATATTTGTCAAGAAGGATTTTACATACAAGTGAGAAGTAGCTATATTTGTCAAGAAGGATGTTACATACAAGTAAGAAGTAGCTATATTTGTCAAGAAGGATGTTACATACAAGTAAGAAGTAGCTATATTTGTCAAGAAGGATGTTACATACAAGTAAGAAGAGGCTATATTTGTGAAGAAGGATGTTACATACAAGTAAGAAGAGGCTATATTTGTCAAGAAGGATGTTACATACAAGTAAGAAGTAGCTATATTTGTCAAGAAGGATGTTACATACAAGTAAGAAGTAGCTATATTTGTCAAGAAGGATGTTACATACAAGTAATAAGTAGCTATATTTGTCAAGAAGGATGTTACATACAAGTAAGAAGAGGCTATATTTGTCAAGAAGGATGTTACATACAAGTAAGAAGAGGCTATATTTGTTAAGAAGGATGTTACATACAAGTAAGAAGTAGCTATATTTGTGAAGAAGGATGTTACATACAAGTAAGAAGAGGCTATATTTGTTAAGAAGGATGTTACATACAAGTAAGAAGTAGCTATATTTGTGAAGGATGTTACATACAAGTAAGAAGTAGCTATATTTGTGAAGAAGGATGTTACATACAAGTAAGAAGAGGCTATATTTGTTAAGAAGGATGTTACATACAAGTAAGAAGTAGCTATATTTGTGAAGAAGGATGTTACATACAAGTAAGAAGTAGCTATATTTGTGAAGAAGGATGTTACATACAAGTAAGAAGAGGCTATATTTGTGAAGAAGGATGTTACATACAAGTAACAAGAGGCTATATTTGTCAAGAAGGATGTTACATACAAGTAAGAAGTAGCTATATTTGTCAAGAAGGATGTTACATACAAGTAAGAAGAGGCTATATTTGTGAAGAAGGATGTTACATACAAGTAAGAAGTAGCTATATTTGTGAAGAAGGATGTTACATACAAGTAAGAAGTAGCTATATTTGTGAAGAAGGATGTTACATACAAGTAAGAAGTAGCTATATTTGTCAAGAAGGATGTTACATACAAGTAAGAAGAGGCTATATTTGTCAAGAAGGATGTTACATACAAGTAATAAGTAGCTATATTTGTCAAGAAGGATGTTACATACAAGTAAGAAGTAGCTATATTTGTGAAGAAGGATGTTACATACAAGTAAGAAGTAGCTATATTTGTCAAGAAGGATGTTACATACAAGTAAGAAGAGGCTATATTTGTCAAGAAGGATGTTACATACAAGTAAGAAGTAGCTATATTTGTGAAGAAGGATGTTACATACAAGTAAGAAGTAGCTATATTTGTCAAGAAGGATGTTACATACAAGTAAGAAGAGGCTATATTTGTCAAGAAGGATGTTACATACAAGTAAGAAGTAGCTATATTTGTCAAGAAGGATGTTACATACAAGTAAGAAGAGGCTATATTTGTCAAGAAGGATGTTACATACAAGTAAGAAGAGGCTATATTTGTCAAGAAGGATGTTACATACAAGTAAGAAGTAGCTATATTTGTGAAGAAGGATGTTACATACAAGTAAGAAGAGGCTATATTTGTGAAGAAGGATGTTACATACAAGTAAGAAGAGGCTATATTTGTCAAGAAGGATGTTACATACAAGTAAGAAGTAGCTATATTTGTCAAGAAGGATGTTACATACAAGTAAGAAGAGGCTATATTTGTCAAGAAGGATGTTACATACAAGTGAGAAGTAGCTATATTTGTCAAGAAGGATGTTACATACAAGTAAGAAGTAGCTATATTTGTCAAGAAGGATGTTACATACAAGTAAGAAGTAGCTATATTTGTCAAGAAGGATGTTACATACAAGTAAGAAGAGGCTATATTTGTCAAGAAGGATGTTACATACAAGTAAGAAGTAGCTATATTTGTCAAGAAGGATGTTACATACAAGTAAGAAGAGGCTATATTTGTGAAGAAGGATGTTACATACAAGTAAGAAGTAGCTATATTTGTGAAGAAGGATGTTACATACAAGTAAGAAGTAGCTATATTTGTCAAGAAGGATGTTACATACAAGTAAGAAGAGGCTATATTTGTCAAGAAGGATGTTACATACAAGTAAGAAGAGGCTATATTTGTCAAGAAGGATGTTACATACAAGTAAGAAGTAGCTATATTTGTCAAGAAGGATGTTACATACAAGTAAGAAGAGGCTATATTTGTCAAGAAGGATGTTACATACAAGTAAGAACTAGCTATATTTGTCAAGAAGGATGTTACATACAAGTAAGAAGTAGCCATATTTGTCAAGAAGGATGTTACATACAAGTAAGAAGTAGCTATATTTGTGAAGAAGGATGTTACATACAAGTAAGAAGAGGCTATATTTGTCAAGAAGGATGTTACATGCAAGCAGCTTCTTCTTCCTTTCAGCTCCCTGTGGAGCATCATTTCTCAACAAACACTTTCCAAGCCGTCCTGTTTCTTGCCATTCTTTTAAAATCGTTCCATGTCTTTCTCATCCTATTCATCTCTGCTCCCCCCCCCCCTGTCTTCTCCAGGTATATTTTGGTTTTCCTCTTTGTCTCCTGCCCTGGAGATTAAAATAAAAGGGCTTGTTTTTTGTATCATACTTTCAGTTGACTTCTGCAGTGTGTATCCTATCCAGTGTCATACTTCTTTGTCCACTGGTATTTTACTGGCACCTCCTATAGTTCTAAGTTAGTGACTTTGTCCTGCCATTTCCATCCCTTTATTCTGTGCAAGAATCGTTTATGAAAATCTGTATCTTTGTGACTGTCATTTCCGTTGTATATGTTTCATAGCCTTAAAGCAGGACTGACTTAATGCTAGAGTTGAAAATATTAATTTTTTGTATTTAACCTAATTTCTTTGCTTTTCCAAGTTTCCTAGTGCAAAGAACACTCCTCTTTCTTGTTTTATCCTTACTGTTTGACATCCTGGCACCAAATAATTGTTTTTAAACAAAAACGTAAAAAATAAAATAAAATTTTTACAAATGATATATTGCTGAAAAAATGATGCCAGCCACTCTAACCAAGTTTCTTGATACCTCTCACACCATTTAAAAAAACGGAAAGAAAGAAAAAACAGACAGAAAAAAAAAATACTGATATGTGAGTTTGTAAACAGAAAGAACAAGTTACCTGTTTGCATAGATCAATAATTGCAGTACTTGGAGATCTTTGATAAAGGTTGATGACTAGCTGTGTTAGGTCCCCGGATAGGGGGGCAAAATTGTTGTCTAATTTTTGGAGCGCTTTCTTGAACAGGTCACACACAGCCTGGGTATTATTGAAATAATATTGGTTAGGATGCGGTAGAGAGAGGATGCCTTTCCCAACTCTCTGAGAGTCAAGGGAGATGCAAAGTTCTAGCTATAACACTTCTGGTAACCTTAGCTTTTGTTGTCATGTGATGTCTCATTGTAGCCTTCTTTATTGTTTCACTCCACCACTCACTATGGGTCTATGATTCTTCTTCTACTCTCTCTCTCTCTCTCTCTCTCTCTCTCTATATATATATCTTGATCCTTCCTATGCCACTAGACATTGCTTATGGCTTGTAGTGTTTTTCGCCATACATCTTTATTCTTGATGAGATGTTTGATCTTATGTAATAAGTCCATGCTTGTTAACTTTCCTTCTCTTATAAGTGTCCCTTTTAGTTTCTCTCTAGGTCTTCCTCTTTTTCTGTGTCCTGATGTTTCCCATAGAAGAGTAAAAAGTAAGTAAAGTACCCCCGTCCCGCCAAGTGGCGGCGTATGGCGAATATGGTGTTAGTGACCATAAATTTTACAAACCTTCGGCACATGATTTACGGGGTAATGTGGTCGGTAATAAGCCCGTGCCACTTTACCTTCCCAGAAAAAAAAAACCCGGTACCCATTTAGGGTTAGGTGAACCCGGAAGCCTTCGGTTGGGATCAAACCCTACCTCTTGTCCTTTGTAGTCCAGTTCACTAACCATTGAGCTATCGCGGCTCCTCCCATAGAAGAGCCTGTTTTGAAATTCTTTTGTCTCTTTACAGCACACGTTCGACATGTCCATCTTCTCTTCCTAATACCAGATGAGATCGTTGGTTGCATGGCTATTTCTCTTATCTCTATATTAGATTTGAATTCATTCCATTGTACACAGAGTATTCTTCTTATGCATCTGTATTCAAAAGCATTTAGTTTTCTCTCGATCTCTTTTGTGGTTTTCCAGCTTTCACATGTGTAAGTAAGGTCTGATAATATGACTGAGACCAAAAAAAAAGAAATGGACACAGGATAATTCAGAGTATTGCTGAAAAATACATTTTACTGTACAAAACACTCACAAACCCAACCGCATTGTACAGGCACCCTCAGGCAAATGAAAGTGATTAAGAGAGTGGCGTGTCAGGCAGGCATATCGCAACAATTAGGCACCATGCACACACTTCAGGAACATTTATTCTTATTTCTCACATAATGAACATACTCCATGTCAAATTTCGTTGCAATATCTTTACCGGTCTAAGAATTATTGAGAAAATGCTGAGTTGGGTAGTATGAGACACCCTGTACAAATTCTAAACTTGTCTTCACTATCTCTCTTCGAAATAAACTGAATCTATTCTTTATCTTGGCCTTTGGAGTCTTGACAGATGGTAGCAAGCAATCATGATTTGTCAGCAGTTTGTCATGAGAAGTGGGGTTTTCCTGTATCCTTTCCCGCTGCACTTGCCACTGTGCCTTTATTTAGTCAACCCCAGTCTTATTTAAAGACAAATTTGAAGTTAATTCATTAATTAATTAATAATGCAAGCAGCAGCTTCTTCTTCCTTTCAGCTCCCTGTGGAGCATCATTTCTCAACAAACTCAATAATACCCTGGAAAGGCGCCAGGCTAAAAAGAGGCAAATCATGGGTGGGCCGAGCAGAAGATGTAATCAAACAGGTCTGTAGGCTTACCAATATCAGTGTTGGTGAGGAGTGGATACCGGTGCCTACGTCGTTCAAGGGAACTTTCTCGTGTATTGTCACACTCGACAGGAAAAGTAGGGAACAGAACCTGGTCGTGGTTAATGCTGAGGTCAACGGTCTCATCGGCGATAACACCGATGAGAAAGATGCAGTCATCTATACAGACGGATCTGTAAGATGACACCAAAGAAGTGCATGGGCATTTACAGCATGCTCGGTAGGCAGAATAGTGCATGGTGGTCAAAATTTTGGTATGCTCCTGACCCATTGCCATGGCCACAAAAAACACATAACAATTTATCTTTAAATCATTTATTGCAAAGTTTAAAAAAAAAATTTCACAGGGCTTAGACATTCCTTAATGTATGAACAGTGATCAGCACATCTAAAAATAGCTACATCTTTCCAGCCATGTTGGACTGAAAAATAAATTCAAATGAAACGACTTAACATGTCGATAGCATCTGTCGTACAAATGACTGTATACGTTCAAACATTCAGGGTAAAAACACGTAAACATGTTGTCAGCAGTGAAGGGGTTAAACAGTTCTTTCTTAATTTTCAGCTGCTTCAAAGTGCATCAGCAGGTGAGGCAGAATTAAAGAAAGCAATTGTTTTGAAGTACTCACCGAGATTCTTTAGAGAAAACCATCATAGGCAATAAGACACGTATTCTGAATAATGCTCGCGACGTGTGGACAAGCATTGTTGTGCAAAACAAATCACATGACATTAAAGCATGCCGGGTCTCTTATTCTTGATGGCTGTAAGCAGGTTTTCTAGGGTGTCTTTGTAGTGGATGGCAATAATGTTCACACAAGGTTCTTTAAAGTCTGCCAATCTAAGCTATTCATGGTCAAAATGCGATCAGCATAATCTTACCAGCAGAAACCTGTGCTTGAATTTTTTTAGTTTTGATGCTCCAGGGTGTTTCTATTATATGTTTGTTGTTTTGCTGCATGACTCAATGTATGACTCTATGAACTATGACTCGTCACCTGTCACTATGTGCAACAGAAATGCATCACCCTCCTTTTCGTAATGCAGAAGAAAGTTAAAACTCCACCCCATGCGTTCTTCTGTGGTTGGTCAGCACCTGTAGAACCCACTGTGAACACACCTTCCGATAATTCAAATTTTTTAAAATCACCATCTGAACTGTCCCAAGCAACAGTGAATGTTTCTGCTAGTGAATGTAGGCTCTCACAATGGTCCACCCATTGATTGATGTAGGCTCTCACAATGGTCCACCCATTGATTGATGTAGGCTCTCATAATGGTCCACCCATTGATTGATTGATGATGCTGCATCAATCTCAGCGATGACTTCTTCTGTCACAGAAATATGCACCTGACCTAACCACAAAAGATCTTTTGTTAATGCACGTCATCTTGAAACATTCAAGCCTAGTCTTTCTCTGCAGCCGTAAAGATTTTTTTGTCACCCTACACAGCTTACATTCGGCAATGAATGTTGACTGGTTGACATCCTTTGGCTGTTAGGAGCTGTATCACCACTCAGTGGCCAACCTTGTACCATACAGGCCATTTTTATAATGAAATGCAGCAAAACCAATGAATACTACACTGAGAATGAACACATACACAAGTGCACGCTGGTGTGTGCTTATTACGTCAAATGTGACAACATTCATGCCTCTTGTCTACTTGATGCAGCTCAGACGGGTTTCATTTGAACAGGCCTCGTAATTTGCTGGACTGGTGGCATATTTTATACAACTAATATGTGTCAATGTATTGACTCAACAGAAAACTTGACACCTACCTCTATGATGCCCATATCAAATATCCACGTGTATGCTAGTTTCTGTACAGACGGGTATATCTTCTGGAGTATCACAAAAATCTGGCCAGACAGCAAAACAATGTCAGAAAATAAACATTTGATTTAATTTAGATGATGGATTAATAGATAAGATGCTATCTAGAAAAAAATGACAGATAAATTGAAGTAAAACATTGGTATTTGAAGAACAAGTTCATGCAGATGCAACAAGATGCTTTTTCTCCTAACTGTGTGTTCTATGTATTATTCATGTCACCCAGTGGCTGAGTGGTTAGTGCGCTTGCTCACTGATCAGAAAGGCCCATGTCCAATAATAAAAGTAGCAGATTTTTATCATATCGACAAGGCACAAGGGATCACCACCCAACACCAGATCTTGTGTCCTTTGCAGAACAATGCATCCACTTTAGCCCATCTAAAATAATCTCTGTCTCTAGCCAGATCTTCCACTTATTTTGTTGTCATGTTCAAAATCTCTTTGAAATCTTGAAACCACTTTCTTCTAGGTCCGCCCATCTTGTCGTCCAGAACCATGCCTCCATTATTGTTCTTTCCAGCCAGCGGTGTCTTGTGAAGTGACCATAGTATTCTTACTTTCCTCTGTAGAGTGGTATTTATAAGAAAGTTCTTTTACATTTTTGATGGCTTTTAATTTTTCGTGTGTTCAAAATATGTCATTTGTCTTGTGAATTGTTTTCTTTCTACATTTTTTGTTGTTTCAAAACGTCATTGCTCATTTTCTTCGCCATCTGCCCACTTTTTGCCATTTTTTTAACCCTTAATTATGATACCTTTCTGTGGCGTGCTTCATTACATTCTGT
This sequence comes from Megaustenia siamemsis, assembly GCA_032433765.1. Lineage (NCBI taxonomy): Eukaryota > Metazoa > Mollusca > Gastropoda > Stylommatophora > Ariophantidae > Megaustenia > Megaustenia siamemsis. The sequence goes on along the minus strand of JAVIAB010000160.1, from coordinate 72,064,087 downwards.
AGTACAAATTCTATCTATCTATCTATTGACCTTTCGAGCCGTAACCGGCCCATAGGGCGTAGACCAAGATGCACCTTCTTCTGAATTTTTTGTTCTAGCAGTTTTCTTTTAAAGATATTTTATCAAATCTCGCCATCTGTCTCTGTTCTGTGCAAGCAGTTCTATCTCATTGAGGGAGCCTATTCCTGCTGCTCTTGCCTCTGTCATCAATGTTCTTCTCAGTGTCTCCCTGGGTCTTCCTCTTTTTCTCTTACCTGTTGTTTCCCATATGAGGGCTTGCTTTGCTATTTGGTTATTATCTCATCACATGTCCAACATATGACCATCGTCTTTTCTTTATTACTGAAGATATTAGTGGTTGATTGGTGATTTCTCTAATTTCCTTGTTTGTTTTGAATTCGTTCCACGCTATACCAAGTATTTTCCTTAGACATTTATTTTTGAATGCGTTCAACTTTGTTTCTATATCTTTTGTTGTTTTCCAGCTTTCACACGCATACGTAAGGGTTGATAGTACATTTGATTTGAATAGCCTAAGTTTTGTGTTTGTGCTGATGAGTTTTGATTTCCACAACTTTTCAAGGCATCTGAAAGATATTGCTGCTTTAGCCATTCTGATTCTAATTTCTTTACTTGTATCCCCTTCTCGATCAATGTGACTTCCAAGATAGATAAAGTGATCGATCTCTTCTACTGGTTTGTTTTCCATGTATATTTTGTCACCTGTTGGAATTAAACTTTTCATGACTTTAGTCTTTTCATAATTGATCTCAAGCCCAATTTTGCTGGCTATTGATGATAGTTCATTTGTGTTTTCCTGCATCGTTTTTATCTGACTACTGATGAGAGTACAAATTACTACCACTTAATTGTAACATTAGGAGCACTAAAAATAGAAAGGTACATAGAGGGGAATAATGTTTCAACATAGCAAAACTATCACATTTTGGAGAATTTGTGTTTTGACGTGGCCATTTTTACTACGGTATTGTAATGTAGCGTTAACAAATTTATATTTTAAGGGTTTCAGTTTCTTTTATGTTTTATAAAATCTTTTATGTCTGTTTCTTTATGTTTATGTGTGTTCTAGAGTGTGGCCTACATAGTTTTCATGGTTTGTTTCAAGTGTTCTAGAGTGTGGCCTACATAGTTTTCATGTTTTGTTTCAAGTGTTCTAAAGTGTAGCCTACATAGTTTTCATGTTTTGTTTCAAGTGTTCTAGAGTGTGGCCTACATGGTTTTCATGTTTTGTTTCAAGTGTTCTAAAGTGTGGTCTACATGGTTTTCATGCTTTGTTTCAAGTGTTCTAAAGTGTGGTCTACATGGTTTTGATGTCTTGTTTCAAGTGTTCTAAAGTGTGGCCTACATGGTTTTCATGTTTTGTTTCAAGTGTTCTAGAGTGTGGCCTACATAGTTTTCATGTTTTGTTTCAAGTGTTCTAGAGTGTGGCCTACATGGTTTTCATGTTTTGTTTCAAGTGTTCTAGAGTGTGGCCTACATAGTTTTCATGTTTTGTTTCAAGTGTTCTAGAGTGTGGCCTACATAGTTTTCATGTTTTGTTTCAAGTGTTCTAGAGTGTGGCCTACATGGTTTTCATGTTTTGTTTCAAGTGTTCTAAAGTGTGGCCTACATGGTTTCATGTTTTGTTTCAAGTGTTCTAGAGTGTGGCCTACATGGTTTTGATGTATTGTTTCAAGTGTTCTAGAGTGTGGCCTACAGAGTGTTCTGTGGCCTACATGGTTTTGATGTTTTGTTTCAAGTGTTCTAAAGTGTGGCCTACATGGTTTTCATGTTTTGTTTCAAGTGTTCTAGAGTGTGGCCTACATGGTTTTCATGTTTTGTTTCAAGTGTTCTAAAGTGTGGTCTACATGGTTTTCATGTTTTGTTTCAAGTGTTCTAAAGTGTAGCCTACATGGTTTTGATGTCTTGTTTCAAGTGTTCTAGAGTGTAGTCTACATAGTTTTGATGTCTTGTTTCAAGTGTTCTAGAGTGTGGCCTACATAGTTTTCATGTTTTGTTTCAAGTGTTCTAGAGTGTGGCCTACATGGTTTTCATGTTTTGTTTCAAGTGTTCTAAAGTGTGGCCTACATGGTTTTGATGTTTTGTTTCAAGTGTTCTAGAGTGTGGCCTACATGGTTTTGATGTCTTGTTTCAAGTGTTCTAAAGTGTAGCCTACATGGTTTGATGTCTTGTTTCAAGTGTTCTAGAGTGTGGCCTACATGGTTTTGATGTCTTGTTTCAAGTGTTCTAAAGTGTGGCCTACATGGTTTTGATGTCTTGTTTCAAGTGTTCTAAAGTGTGGCCTACATGGTTTTGATGTCTTGTTTCAAGTGTTCTAGAGTGTAGTCTACATAGTTTTGATGTCTTGTTTCAAGTGTTATAGGGTGTGGTCTACATGGTTTTGATGTTTTGTTTCAAGTGTTCTAAAGTGTGGCCTACATGGTTTTGATGTTTTGTTTCAAGTGTTCTAGAGTGTGGCCTACATGGTTTTCATGTTTTGTTTCAAGTGTTCTAAAGTGTGGTCTACATGGTTTTCATGTTTTGTTTCGAGTGTTTTAAAGTGTGGCCTACATGGTTTTGATGTTTTGTTTCAAGTGTTCTAGAGTGTGGCCTACATGGTTTTCATGTTTTGTTTCAAGTGTTCTAGAGTGTGGCCTACATAGTTTTAATGTTTTGTTTCAAGTGTTCTAGAGTGTGGCCTCGCCCGTGCGCTGCGGGGCCCGAAAGGGAAGTAAAGAATAGCGGCGCTGTACCCTACCAGGCATGTTCGTAAGAGGTGAGAAAGGAGGGTTAGGCATGGGACTGGCTATCCCATACTGTAAAAAAATAAGCCGAAAAAACTTCACAAACATGAACAAGTCAAAGAAAGATAAAGTAAATCCGTCAACCAGGAAAGAGAAGGGCTCTCTGTCTAAGAGACGTATGACGCAATCCGGAGAAAGCCATAAGGAGTCCGGGTTGCCGACTCACCCTTTGTCTACCAGGAAATCATCCAGAATTGGCACCTGGAATGTTCGTACCCTTAACGAACAGGGAAAAGCGGCACAAGTGGCAGCAGAAATGAACAACTACAAGATAGATATTCTGGGAATGTGTGAAACAAGATGGCTGGGAGCAGAGAGAATAAAATTGAATACAGGGAGATGATTTTATCATCAGGACACCAGGAACCAGGAGCACAACATAGCGAAGGGGTAGCTATAATGCTATCAAAGAATGCACAGAAGACACTAATAGAATGGGAGGCAGTGGGACCAAGACTGGTGAGAGCAACATTTAGAACAACCAAAAACAAAATAAAATTACACATTATACAATGCTATGCACCAACCAACGATAAAGATGACTCAGTTAAAGATGATTTTTATAAACAGCTACAATGCCAGATGGATGCAAGACGAGCCAAGGATATTATAATCTTGATGGGAGACCTAAATGCTAAGGTAGGATCAGACAACAGAGGCTTTGAAGAGATTATGGGAAAACATGGACTTGGAGATATAAACGAGAATGGAGAGATATTTGTGAATTTCTGCGCCCTTAATCAAATGAGCCTAGGAGGAACAATATTCCAACATAAAAGAATACACAAAGCTACATGGGTGTCACCAGATCATAGAACGGAAAATCAAATTGATCACATATGTATTAATAATAAGTTTAAGTCATCCTTACAGGATGTAAAAGTATATAGAGGGGCAGATATAGCTTCTGATCATCATCTTCTGTTAGCCAAACTTAAAATTAAATTAAAAAGGTATACTACAACGAATAAGGGCAGAACGTATTTCAATGTAGGGTTTCTTAAAGAACAAGGAATTAAAGATAAATTCGCAGTCACAATATCAAACAAATACCAAGTCCTCCAACAACTAGAAAATACAATAAATATAGAAGATCATTGGAAACAGGTAAAAAATATATGGAAAGAGACATGCGAAGAAACACTGGGGAAAAGAGAACGCCAGAATAAGGCATGGATGACAGCAGAGACCCTGGATAAAATTAAAGAAAGAAAGAACAAGAAAGCAGACATAAATAAAAGCAAAACAAGAAGTAATAAAGCCAAGACACAGGAAGCTTACACAGAGGTGAACAAAGAAGTGAGAAGATGCATTAAAAGGGATAAGAGGAAATATATAGATGAATTAGCTAAAGAGGCAGAAGAAGCAGCAAATAAAGGGAATATGAAAGAACTGTACAACAGCACAAAGAAATTAGGTGGAAAATACAAACAGATCAACGCCTTTATCAAAGATAAGAAAGGAAATCTGCTTAGTAATATAAAGGAACAAATGGAGAGATGGAAGGAGCACTTTGAAGAACTTTTGAACAGACCTGGCTCAAATAATCCTCCAGATATACTACCAGCAGAAGAAGAATTACACGTTAACTGCGGAAAACCAAGCAAAGAAGAAATAATGAAAGCCATCAAACTGTTAAAAGATGGTAAAGCCACAGGACCAGATGAAATTCCTTCGGAAGCCATCAAAGCAGATATTATCACCTCTACCAAGATGTTACATAATCTATTGGATAAAATTTGGGAGAGGGAAGAAATACCTAAAGACTGGAGAGAAGGTTATATGATCAAACTACCAAAGAAAGGAAGTTTACAGGAGTGCACAAATTATAGGGGAATTATGCTACTATCAGTGCCAGGAAAAATATTAGGCAGAATCATTCTGGAGAGACTAAAAGAGGCTATAGAGAAACACTTGAGAGATGAACAAGCAGGTTTTAGGAAGAACAGATCATGTGCTGATCAAATAACTACTCTACGTATAATAGTTGAACAAAGTTTAGAACTAAAATCCCCACTTTATATTGGATTCATAGATTACGAAAAGGCATTTGATAGTTTAGACAGAAGAATGCTTTGGAAGTTGCTGAGTCATTATGGAATCCCCATAAAGTTTATTAACCTGATAAAAACAATGTATGAAGGAACAAATGTAGTGTGGTGCATGAAGGACAGCTTACAGAAGCATTTGAAATAAGAACAGGAGTAAGGCAAGGATGCCTTCTGTCTCCATTTCTCTTTCTACTGGCCATAGATTGGATTATGAAAATAACTCAAAACAACAGAAATGGGATCCAGTGGTCACTGACCAAACAACTTGATGATTTAGACTTTGCTGATGACATAGCTCTCCTATCACACAGCCACCAACAGATGCAAGATAAAATGAGTATATTAGATGAGAGATCACAACAGCTAGGACTAAAGATTAATAGAGATAAGACCAACATTATGAGAATTAATGCAGTTGGCAATAACCAAATAAAACTAGGAGAAATACCTCTACTAGACGTACAATCTTATATATATCTGGGCAGTAATATAGATAAAGAGGGAGGAACAGAAAACGATACCAAAATAAGGATATCAAAAGCAAGAGGAGCTTTCATTGCACTGGGAAACATATGGAAATCCAAAGAAATTAGGCTAAATACAAAAATACAAATTTTCAACTCCAATGTTAAGTCGGTTCTATTATATGGCTGTGAAACATGGAGAATAACAAAATTGACAATCACGAAGGTACAGACTTTCATTAATGGATGCTTGCGCAGAATAAAGGGATGGAAATGGCAGGACAAAGTCACAAACGTGGAATTATGGAAATGTACCGGTCAAATACCAGTGGATAAAGAAATACAGCGAAAACGATGGCGATGGATAGGACACACACTACGGAAACCAACTGAGAGTATTACACAACAGGCCCTTTTTGGAATCCCCAGGGGAAAAGACAAAGAGGAAGACCAAGGAATTCTTGGAGAAGACAGATTGAAGCAGAGATGAAGATGATGGGGAAGACATGGAATGATCTTAAAAGAATTGCAAAAAACAGAACGACTTGGAAAGTGTTTGTTGAAGACCTATGCTCCACTGGGAGCTAAAAGGTAGAAGAAGAAGAAGAAGAGTGTGGCCTACATAGTTTTCATGTTTTGTTTCAAGTGTTCTAGAGTGTGGCCTACATGGTTTTCATGTTTTGTTTCAAGTGTTCTAAAGTGTGGCCTACATGGTTTTCATGTTTTGTTTCAAGTGTTCTAGAGTGTGGCCTACATGGTTTTCATGTTTTGTTTCAAGTGTTCTAAAGTGTGGCCTACATGGTTTTGATGTTTTGTTTCAAGTGTTCTAGAGTGTGGCCTACATGGTTTTGATGTCTTGTTTCAAGTGTTCTAAAGTGTAGCCTACATGGTTTTGATGTCTTGTTTCAAGTGTTCTAGAGTGTGGCCTACATGGTTTTGATGTCTTGTTTCAAGTGTTCTAAAGTGTGGCCTACATGGTTTTGATGTCTTGTTTCAAGTGTTCTAAAGTGTGGCCTACATGGTTTTGATGTCTTGTTTCAAGTGTTCTAGAGTGTAGTCTACATAGTTTTGATGTCTTGTTTCAAGTGTTATAGGTGTGGTCTACATGGTTTTGATGTTTTGTTTCAAGTGTTCTAAAGTGTGGCCTACATGGTTTTGATGTTTTGTTTCAAGTGTTCTAGAGTGTGGCCTACATGGTTTTCATGTTTTGTTTCAAGTGTTCTAAAGTGTGGTCTACATGGTTTTCATGTTTTGTTTCGAGTGTTTTAAAGTGTGGCCTACATGGTTTTGATGTTTTGTTTCAAGTGTTCTAGAGTGTGGCCTACATGGTTTTCATGTTTTGTTTCAAGTGTTCTAGAGTGTGGCCTACATAGTTTTAATGTTTTGTTTCAAGTGTTCTAGAGTGTGGCCTCGCCCGTGCGCTGCCGGGGCCCGAAAGGGAAGTAAAGAATAGCGCGCTGTACCCTACCAGGCATGTTCGTAAGAGGCGAGAAAGGAGGGTTAGGCATGGGACTGGCTATCCCATACTGTAAAAAAATAAGCCGAAAAAACTTCACAAACATGAACAAGTCAAAGAAAGATAAAGTAAATCCGTCAACCAGGAAAGAGAAGGGCTCTCTGTCTAAGAGACGTATGACGCAATCCGGAGAAAGCCATAAGGAGTCCGGGTTGCCGACTCACCCTTTGTCTACCAGGAAATCATCCAGAATTGGCACCTGGAATGTTCGTACCCTTAACGAACAGGGAAAAGCGGCACAAGTGGCAGCAGAAATGAACAACTACAAGATAGATATTCTGGGAATGTGTGAAACAAGATGGCTGGGAGCAGAGAGAATAAAATTGAATACAGGGGAGATGATTTTATCATCAGGACACCAGGAACCAGGAGCACAACATAGCGAAGGGGTAGCTATAATGCTATCAAAGAATGCACAGAAGACACTAATAGAATGGGAGGCAGTGGGACCAAGACTGGTGAGAGCAACATTTAGAACAACCAAAAACAAAATAAAATTACACATTATACAATGCTATGCACCAACCAACGATAAAGATGACTCAGTTAAAGATGATTTTTATAAACAGCTACAATGCCAGATGGATGCAAGACGAGCCAAGGATATTATAATCTTGATGGGAGACCTAAATGCTAAGGTAGGATCAGACAACAGAGGCTTTGAAGAGATTATGGGAAAACATGGACTTGGAGATATAAACGAGAATGGAGAGATATTTGTGAATTTCTGCGCCCTTAATCAAATGAGCCTAGGAGGAACAATATTCCAACATAAAAGAATACACAAAGCTACATGGGTGTCACCAGATCATAGAACGGAAAATCAAATTGATCACATATGTATTAATAATAAGTTTAAGTCATCCTTACAGGATGTAAAAGTATATAGAGGGGCAGATATAGCTTCTGATCATCATCTTCTGTTAGCCAAACTTAAAATTAAATTAAAAAGGTATACTACAACGAATAAGGGCAGAACGTATTTCAATGTAGGGTTTCTTAAAGACAAGGAATTAAAGATAAATTCGCAGTCACAATATCAAACAAATACCAAGTCCTCCAACAACTAGAAAATACAATAAATATAGAAGATCATTGGAAACAGGTAAAAAATATATGGAAAGAGACATGCGAAGAAAACACTGGGAAAAGAGAACGCCAGAATAAGGCATGGATGACAGCAGAGACCCTGGATAAAATTAAAGAAAGAAAGAACAAGAAAGCAGACATAAATAAAAGCAAAACAAGAAGTAATAAAGCCAAGACACAGGAAGCTTACACAGAGGTGAACAAAGAAGTGAGAAGATGCATTAAAAGGGATAAGAGGAAATATATAGATGAATTAGCTAAAGAGGCAGAAGAAGCAGCAAATAAAGGGAATATGAAAGAACTGTACAACAGCACAAAGAAATTAGGTGGAAAATACAAACAGATCAACGCCTTTATCAAAGATAAGAAAGGAAATCTGCTTAGTAATATAAAGGAACAAATGGAGAGATGGAAGGAGCACTTTGAAGAACTTTTGAACAGACCTGGCTCAAATAATCCTCCAGATATACTACCAGCAGAAGAAGAATTACACGTTAACTGCGGAAAACCAAGCAAAGAAGAAATAATGAAAGCCATCAAACTGTTAAAAGATGGTAAAGCCACAGGACCAGATGAAATTCCTTCGGAAGCCATCAAAGCAGATATTATCACCTCTACCAAGATGTTACATAATCTATTGGATAAAATTTGGTAGAGGGAAGAAATACCTAAAGACTGGAGAGAAGGTTATATGATCAAACTACCAAAGAAAGGAAGTTTACAGGAGTGCACAAATTATAGGGGAATTATGCTACTATCAGTGCCAGGAAAAATATTAGGCAGAATCATTCTGGAGAGACTAAAAGAGGCTATAGAGAAACACTTGAGAGATGAACAAGCAGGTTTTAGGAAGAACAGATCATGTGCTGATCAAATAACTACTCTACGTATAATAGTTGAACAAAGTTTAGAACTAAAATCCCCACTTTATATTGGATTCATAGATTACGAAAAGGCATTTGATAGTTTAGACAGAAGAATGCTTTGGAAGTTGCTGAGTCATTATGGAATCCCCATAAAGTTTATTAACCTGATAAAAACAATGTATGAAGGAACAAAATGTAGTGTGGTGCATGAAGGACAGCTTACAGAAGCATTTGAAATAAGAACAGGAGTAAGGCAAGGATGCCTTCTGTCTCCATTTCTCTTTCTACTGGCCATAGATTGGATTATGAAAATAACTCAAAACAACAGAAATGGGATCCAGTGGTCACTGACCAAACAACTTGATGATTTAGACTTTGCTGATGACATAGCTCTCCTATCACACAGCCACCAACAGATGCAAGATAAAATGAGTATATTAGATGAGAGATCACAACAGCTAGGACTAAAGATTAATAGAGATAAGACCAACATTATGAGAATTAATGCAGTTGGCAATAACCAAATAAAACTAGGAGAAATACCTCTACTAGACGTACAATCTTATATATATCTGGGCAGTAATATAGATAAAGAGGGAGGAACAGAAAACGATACCAAAATAAGGATATCAAAAGCAAGAGGAGCTTTCATTGCACTGGGAAACATATGGAAATCCAAAGAAATTAGGCTAAATACAAAAATACAAATTTTCAACTCCAATGTTAAGTCGGTTCTATTATATGGCTGTGAAACATGGAGAATAACAAAATTGACAATCACGAAGGTACAGACTTTCATTAATGGATGCTTGCGCAGAATAAAGGGATGGAAATGGCAGGACAAAGTCACAAACGTGGAATTATGGAAATGTACCGGTCAAATACCAGTGGATAAAGAAATACAGCGAAAACGATGGCGATGGATAGGACACACACTACGGAAACCAACTGAGAGTATTACACAACAGGCCCTTTTTTGGAATCCCCAGGGGAAAAGACAAAGAGGAAGACCAAGGAATTCTTGGAGAAGACAGATTGAAGCAGAGATGAAGATGATGGGGAAGACATGGAATGATCTTAAAAGAATTGCAAAAAACAGAACGACTTGGAAAGTGTTTGTTGAAGACCTATGCTCCACTGGGAGCTAAAAGGTAGAAGAAGAAGAAGAAGAGTGTGGCCTACATAGTTTTCATGTTTTGTTTCAAGTGTTCTAGAGTGTGGCCTACATGGTTTTCATGTTTTGTTTCAAGTGTTCTAAAGTGTGGCCTACATGGTTTTGATGTTTTGTTTCAAGTGTTCTAGAGTGTGGCCTACATGGTTTTGATGTCTTGTTTCAAGTGTTCTAAAGTGTAGCCTACATGGTTTTGATGTCTTGTTTCAAGTGTTCTAGAGTGTGGCCTACATGGTTTTGATGTTTTGTTTCAAGTGTTCTAAAGTGTGGCCTACATGGTTTTGATGTCTTGTTTCAAGTGTTCTAAAGTGTGGCCTACATGGTTTTCATGTTTTGTTACAAGTGTTCTAGAGTGTGGCCTACATAGTTTTCATGTTTTGTTTCAAGTGTTCTAGAGTGTGGCCTACATGGTTTTCATGTTTTGTTTCAAGTGTTCTAGAGTGTGGCCTACATAGTTTTCATGTTTTGTTTCAAGTGTTCTAGAGTGTGGCCTACATAGTTTTCATGTTTTGTTTCAAGTGTTCTAGAGTGTGGCCTACATGGTTTTCATGTTTTGTTTCAAGTGTTCTAAAGTGTGGCCTACATGGTTTTCATGTTTTGTTTCAAGTGTTCTAGAGTGTGGCCTACATGGTTTTGATGTCTTGTTTCAAGTGTTCTAGAGTGTGGCCTACATGGTTTTGATGTCTTGTTTCAAGTGTTCTAGAGTGTGGCCTACATGGTTTTGATGTTTTGTTTCAAGTGTTCTAAAGTGTGGCCTACATGGTTTTGATGTTTTGTTTCAAGTGTTCTAGAGTGTGGCCTACATGGTTTTCATGTTTTGTTTCAAGTGTTCTAAAGTGTGGTCTACATGGTTTTCATGTTTTGTTTCAAGTGTTCTAAAGTGTGGCCTACATGGTTTTGATGTTTTGTTTCAAGTGTTCTAGAGTGTGGCCTACATGGTTTTCATGTTTTGTTACAAGTGTTCTAAAGTGTGGTCTACATGGTTTTGATGTCTTGTTTCAAGTGTTCTAAAGTGTGGCCTACATGGTTTTCATGTTTTGTTTCAAGTGTTCTAGAGTATGGCCTACATGGTTTTGATGTCTTGTTTCAAGTGTTCTAGAGTGTGGCCTACATGGTTTTGATGTCTTGTTTCAAGTGTTCTAGAGTGTGGCCTACATGGTTTTGATGTTTTGTTTCAAGTGTTCTAAAGTGTGGCCTACATGGTTTTCATGTTTTGTTTCAAGTGTTCTAGAGTGTGGCCTACATGGTTTTCATGTTTTGTTTCAAGTGTTCTAAAGTGTGGCCTACATGGTTTTGATGTTTTGTTTCAAGTGTTCTAGAGTGTGGCCTACATGGTTTTGATGTCTTGTTTCAAGTGTTCTAAAGTGTAGCCTACATGGTTTTGATGTCTTGTTTCAAGTGTTCTAGAGTGTGGCCTACATGGTTTTGATGTCTTGTTTCAAGTGTTCTAAAGTGTGGCCTACATGGTTTTGATGTCTTGTTTCAAGTGTTCTAAAGTGTGGCCTACATGCTTTTCATGTTTTGTTACAAGTGTTCTAGAGTGTGGCCTACATAGTTTTCATGTTTTGTTTCAAGTGTTCTAGAGTGTGGCCTACATGGTTTTCATGTTTTGTTTCAAGTGTTCTAGAGTGTGGCCTACATAGTTTTCATGTTTTGTTTCAAGTGTTCTAGAGTGTGGCCTACATAGTTTTCATGTTTTGTTTCAAGTGTTCTAGAGTGTGGCCTACATGGTTTTGATGTCTTGTTTCAAGTGTTCTAGAGTGTGGCCTACATGGTTTTGATGTATTGTTTCAAGTGTTCTAGAGTGTGGCCTACATGGTTTTGATGTCTTGTTTCAAGTGTTCTAAAGTGTGGCCTACATGGTTTTGATGTCTTGTTTCAAGTGTTCTAGAGTGTGGCCTACATGGTTTTGATGTCTTGTTTCAAGTGTTCTAAAGTGTGGCCTACATGGTTTTGATGTTTTGTTTCAAGTGTTCTAGAGTGTGGCCTACATGGTTTTCATGTTTTGTTTCAAGTGTTCTAAAGTGTGGTCTACATGGTTTTCATGTTTTGTTTCAAGTGTTCTAAAGTGTGGCCTACATGGTTTTGATGTTTTGTTTCAAGTGTTCTAGAGTGTGGCCTACATGGTTTTCATGTTTTGTTTCAAGTGTTCTAAAGTGTGGTCTACATGGTTTTGATGTCTTGTTTCAAGTGTTCTAGAGTGTGGCCTACATGGTTTTGATGTCTTGTTTCAAGTGTTCTAAAGTGTGGCCTACATGGTTTTGATGTCTTGTTTCAAGTGTTCTAAAGTGTGGCCTACATGGTTTTGATGTCTTGTTTCAAGTGTTCTAGAGTGTAGTCTACATAGTTTTGATGTCTTGTTTCAAGTGTTATAGGGTGTGGTCTACATGGTTTTGATGTTTTGTTTCAAGTGTTCTAAAGTGTGGCCTACATGGTTTTGATGTTTTGTTTCAAGTGTTCTAGAGTGTGGCCTACATGGTTTTCATGTTTTGTTTCAAGTGTTCTAAAGTGTGGTCTACATGGTTTTCATGTTTTGTTTCGAGTGTTTTAAAGTGTGGCCTACATGGTTTTGATGTTTTGTTTCAAGTGTTCTAGAGTGTGGCCTACATGGTTTTCATGTTTTGTTTCAAGTGTTCTAGAGTGTGGCCTACATAGTTTTAATGTTTTGTTTCAAGTGTTCTAGAGTGTGGCCTCGCCCGTGCGCTGCCGGGGCCCGAAGGGAAGTAAAGAATAGCGGCGCTGTACCCTACCAGGCATGTTCGTAAGAGGCGAGAAAGGAGGGTTAGGCATGGGACTGGCTATCCCATACTGTAAAAAAATAAGCCGAAAAAACTTCACAAACATGAACAAGTCAAAGAAAGATAAAGTAAATCCGTCAACCAGGAAAGAGAAGGGCTCTCTGTCTAAGAGACGTATGACGCAATCCGGAGAAAGCCATAAGGAGTCCGGGTTGCCGACTCACCCTTTGTCTACCAGGAAATCATCCAGAATTGGCACCTGGAATGTTCGTACCCTTAACGAACAGGGAAAAGCGGCACAAGTGGCAGCAGAAATGAACAACTACAAGATAGATATTCTGGGAATGTGTGAAACAAGATGGCTGGGAGCAGAGAGAATAAAATTGAATACAGGGGAGATGATTTTATCATCAGGACACCAGGAACCAGGAGCACAACATAGCGAAGGGGTAGCTATAATGCTATCAAAGAATGCACAGAAGACACTAATAGAATGGGAGGCAGTGGGACCAAGACTGGTGAGAGCAACATTTAGAACAACCAAAAACAAAATAAAATTACACATTATACAATGCTATGCACCAACCAACGATAAAGATGACTCAGTTAAAGATGATTTTTATAAACAGCTACAATGCCAGATGGATGCAAGACGAGCCAAGGATATTATAATCTTGATGGGAGACCTAAATGCTAAGGTAGGATCAGACAACAGAGGCTTTGAAGAGATTATGGGAAAACATGGACTTGGAGATATAAACGAGAATGGAGAGATATTTGTGAATTTCTGCGCCCTTAATCAAATGAGCCTAGGAGGAACAATATTCCAACATAAAAGAATACACAAAGCTACATGGGTGTCACCAGATCATAGAACGGAAAATCAAATTGATCACATATGTATTAATAATAAGTTTAAGTCATCCTTACAGGATGTAAAAGTATATAGAGGGGCAGATATAGCTTCTGATCATCATCTTCTGTTAGCCAAACTTAAAATTAAATTAAAAAGGTATACTACAACGAATAAGGGCAGAACGTATTTCAATGTAGGGTTTCTTAAAGAACAAGGAATTAAAGATAAATTCGCAGTCACAATATCAAACAAATACCAAGTCCTCCAACAACTAGAAAATACAATAAATATAGAAGATCATTGGAAACAGGTAAAAAATATATGGAAAGAGACATGCGAAGAAACACTGGGGAAAAGAGAACGCCAGAATAAGGCATGGATGACAGCAGAGACCCTGGATAAAATTAAAGAAAGAAAGAACAAGAAAGCAGACATAAATAAAAGCAAAACAAGAAGTAATAAAGCCAAGACACAGGAAGCTTACACAGAGGTGAACAAAGAAGTGAGAAGATGCATTAAAAGGGATAAGAGGAAATATATAGATGAATTAGCTAAAGAGGCAGAAGAAGCAGCAAATAAAGGGAATATGAAAGAACTGTACAACAGCACAAAGAAATTAGGTGGAAAATACAAACAGATCAACGCCTTTATCAAAGATAAGAAAGGAAATCTGCTTAGTAATATAAAGGAACAAATGGAGAGATGGAAGGAGCACTTTGAAGAACTTTTGAACAGACCTGGCTCAAATAATCCTCCAGATATACTACCAGCAGAAGAAGAATTACACGTTAACTGCGGAAAACCAAGCAAAGAAGAAATAATGAAAGCCATCAAACTGTTAAAAGATGGTAAAGCCACAGGACCAGATGAAATTCCTTCGGAAGCCATCAAAGCAGATATTATCACCTCTACCAAGATGTTACATAATCTATTGGATAAAATTTGGGAGAGGGAAGAAATACCTAAAGACTGGAGAGAAGGTTATATGATCAAACTACCAAAGAAAGGAAGTTTACAGGAGTGCACAAATTATAGGGGAATTATGCTACTATCAGTGCCAGGAAAAATATTAGGCAGAATCATTCTGGAGAGACTAAAAGAGGCTATAGAGAAACACTTGAGAGATGAACAAGCAGGTTTTAGGAAGAACAGATCATGTGCTGATCAAATAACTACTCTACGTATAATAGTTGAACAAAGTTTAGAACTAAAATCCCCACTTTATATTGGATTCATAGATTACGAAAAGGCATTTGATAGTTTAGACAGAAGAATGCTTTGGAAGTTGCTGAGTCATTATGGAATCCCCATAAAGTTTATTAACCTGATAAAAACAATGTATGAAGGAACAAAATGTAGTGTGGTGCATGAAGGACAGCTTACAGAAGCATTTGAAATAAGAACAGGAGTAAGGCAAGGATGCCTTCTGTCTCCATTTCTCTTTCTACTGGCCATAGATTGGATTATGAAAATAACTCAAAACAACAGAAATGGGATCCAGTGGTCACTGACCAAACAACTTGATGATTTAGACTTTGCTGATGACATAGCTCTCCTATCACACAGCCACCAACAGATGCAAGATAAAATGAGTATATTAGATGAGAGATCACAACAGCTAGGACTAAAGATTAATAGAGATAAGACCAACATTATGAGAATTAATGCAGTTGGCAATAACCAAATAAAACTAGGAGAAATACCTCTACTAGACGTACAATCTTATATATATCTGGGCAGTAATATAGATAAAGAGGGAGGAACAGAAAACGATACCAAAATAAGGATATCAAAAGCAAGAGGAGCTTTCATTGCACTGGGAAACATATGGAAATCCAAAGAAATTAGGCTAAATACAAAAATACAAATTTTCAACTCCAATGTTAAGTCGGTTCTATTATATGGCTGTGAAACATGGAGAATAACAAAATTGACAATCACGAAGGTACAGACTTTCATTAATGGATGCTTGCGCAGAATAAAGGGATGGAAATGGCAGGACAAAGTCACAAACGTGGAATTATGGAAATGTACCGGTCAAATACCAGTGGATAAAGAAATACAGCGAAAACGATGGCGATGGATAGGACACACACTACGGAAACCAACTGAGAGTATTACACAACAGGCCCTTTTTTGGAATCCCCAGGGGAAAAGACAAAGAGGAAGACCAAGGAATTCTTGGAGAAGACAGATTGAAGCAGAGATGAAGATGATGGGGAAGACATGGAATGATCTTAAAAGAATTGCAAAAAACAGAACGACTTGGAAAGTGTTTGTTGAAGACCTATGCTCCACTGGGAGCTAAAAGGTAGAAGAAGAAGAAGAAGAGTGTGGCCTACATAGTTTTCATGTTTTGTTTCAAGTGTTCTAAAGTGTGGCCTACATGGTTTTGATGTCTTGTTTCAAGTGTTCTAAAGTGTGGCCTACATGGTTTTCATGTTTTGTTACAAGTGTTCTAGAGTGTGGCCTACATAGTTTTCATGTTTTGTTTCAAGTGTTCTAGAGTGTGGCCTACATGGTTTTCATGTTTTGTTTTCAAGTGTTCTAGAGTGTGGCCTACATAGTTTTCATGTTTTGTTTCAAGTGTTCTAGAGTGTGGCCTACATAGTTTTCATGTTTTGTTTCAAGTGTTCTAGAGTGTGGCCTACATGGTTTTCATGTTTTGTTTCAAGTGTTCTAAAGTGTGGCCTACATGGTTTTCATGTTTTGTTTCAAGTGTTCTAGAGTGTGGCCTACATGGTTTTGATGTCTTGTTTCAAGTGTTCTAGAGTGTGGCCTACATGGTTTTGATGTCTTGTTTCAAGTGTTCTAGAGTGTGGCCTACATGGTTTTGATGTTTTGTTTCATGTGTTCTAGAGTGTGGCCTACATGGTTTTGATGTCTTGTTTCAAGTGTTCTAAAGTGTAGCCTACATGGTTTTGATGTCTTGTTTCAAGTGTTCTAGAGTGTGGCCTACATGGTTTTGATGTCTTGTTTCAAGTGTTCTAGAGTGTGGCCTACATGGTTTTGATGTCTTGTTTCAAGTGTTCTAGAGTGTGGCCTACATGGTTTTGATGTTTTGTTTCAAGTGTTCTAAAGTGTGGCCTACATGGTTTTCATGTTTTGTTTCAAGTGTTCTAGAGTGTGGCCTACATGGTTTTCATGTTTTGTTTCAAGTGTTCTAAAGTGTGGTCTACATGGTTTTCATGTTTTGTTTCAAGTGTTCTAAAGTGTAGCCTACATGGTTTTGATGTCTTGTTTCAAGTGTTCTAGAGTGTGGCCTACATGGTTTTGATGTCTTGTTTCAAGTGTTCTAAAGTGTGGCCTACATGGTTTTGATGTCTTGTTTCAAGTGTTCTAAAGTGTGGCCTACATGGTTTTGATGTCTTGTTTCAAGTGTTCTAGAGTGTAGTCTACATAGTTTTGATGTCTTGTTTCAAGTGTTATAGGGTGTGGTCTACATGGTTTTGATGTTTTGTTTCAAGTGTTCTAAAGTGTGGCCTACATGGTTTTGATGTTTTGTTTCAAGTGTTCTAGAGTGTGGCCTACATGGTTTTCATGTTTTGTTTCAAGTGTTCTAAGTGTGGTCTACATGGTTTTCATGTTTTGTTTCGAGTGTTTTAAAGTGTGGCCTACATGGTTTTGATGTTTTGTTTCAAGTGTTCTAGAGTGTGGCCTACATGGTTTTCATGTTTTGTTTCAAGTGTTCTAGAGTGTGGCCTACATAGTTTTAATGTTTTGTTTCAAGTGTTCTAGAGTGTGGCCTCGCCCGTGCGCTGCCGGGGCCCGAAAGGGAAGTAAAGAATAGCGGCGCTGTACCCTACCAGGCATGTTCGTAAGAGGCGAGAAAGGAGGGTTAGGCATGGGACTGGCTATCCCATACTGTAAAAAAATAAGCCGAAAAAACTTCACAAACATGAACAAGTCAAAGAAAGATAAAGTAAATCCGTCAACCAGGAAAGAGAAGGGCTCTCTGTCTAAGAGACGTATGACGCAATCCGGAGAAAGCCATAAGGAGTCCGGGTTGCCGACTCACCCTTTGTCTACCAGGAAATCATCCAGAATTGGCACCTGGAATGTTCGTACCCTTAACGAACAGGGAAAAGCGGCACAAGTGGCAGCAGAAATGAACAACTACAAGATAGATATTCTGGGAATGTGTGAAACAAGATGGCTGGGAGCAGAGAGAATAAAATTGAATACAGGGGAGATGATTTTATCATCAGGACACCAGGAACCAGGAGCACAACATAGCGAAGGGGTAGCTATAATGCTATCAAAGAATGCACAGAAGACACTAATAGAATGGGAGGCAGTGGGACCAAGACTGGTGAGAGCAACATTTAGAACAACCAAAAACAAAATAAAATTACACATTATACAATGCTATGCACCAACCAACGATAAAGATGACTCAGTTAAAGATGATTTTTATAAACAGCTACAATGCCAGATGGATGCAAGACGAGCCAAGGATATTATAATCTTGATGGGAGACCTAAATGCTAAGGTAGGATCAGACAACAGAGGCTTTGAAGAGATTATGGGAAAACATGGACTTGGAGATATAAACGAGAATGGAGAGATATTTGTGAATTTCTGCGCCCTTAATCAAATGAGCCTAGGAGGAACAATATTCCAACATAAAAGAATACACAAAGCTACATGGGTGTCACCAGATCATAGAACGGAAAATCAAATTGATCACATATGTATTAATAATAAGTTTAAGTCATCCTTACAGGATGTAAAAGTATATAGAGGGGCAGATATAGCTTCTGATCATCATCTTCTGTTAGCCAAACTTAAAATTAAATTAAAAAGGTATACTACAACGAATAAGGGCAGAACGTATTTCAATGTAGGGTTTCTTAAAGAACAAGGAATTAAAGATAAATTCGCAGTCACAATATCAAACAAATACCAAGTCCTCCAACAACTAGAAAATACAATAAATATAGAAGATCATTGGAAACAGGTAAAAAATATATGGAAAGAGACATGCGAAGAAACACTGGGGAAAAGAGAACGCCAGAATAAGGCATGGATGACAGCAGAGACCCTGGATAAAATTAAAGAAAGAAAGAACAAGAAAGCAGACATAAATAAAAGCAAAACAAGAAGTAATAAAGCCAAGACACAGGAAGCTTACACAGAGGTGAACAAAGAAGTGAGAAGATGCATTAAAAGGGATAAGAGGAAATATATAGATGAATTAGCTAAAGAGGCAGAAGAAGCAGCAAATAAAGGGAATATGAAAGAACTGTACAACAGCACAAAGAAATTAGGTGGAAAATACAAACAGATCAACGCCTTTATCAAAGATAAGAAAGGAAATCTGCTTAGTAATATAAAGGAACAAATGGAGAGATGGAAGGAGCACTTTGAAGAACTTTTGAACAGACCTGGCTCAAATAATCCTCCAGATATACTACCAGCAGAAGAAGAATTACACGTTAACTGCGGAAAACCAAGCAAAGAAGAAATAATGAAAGCCATCAAACTGTTAAAAGATGGTAAAGCCACAGGACCAGATGAAATTCCTTCGGAAGCCATCAAAGCAGATATTATCACCTCTACCAAGATGTTACATAATCTATTGGATAAAATTTGGGAGAGGGAAGAAATACCTAAAGACTGGAGAGAAGGTTATATGATCAAACTACCAAAGAAAGGAAGTTTACAGGAGTGCACAAATTATAGGGGAATTATGCTACTATCAGTGCCAGGAAAAATATTAGGCAGAATCATTCTGGAGAGACTAAAAGAGGCTATAGAGAAACACTTGAGAGATGAACAAGCAGGTTTTAGGAAGAACAGATCATGTGCTGATCAAATAACTACTCTACGTATAATAGTTGAACAAAGTTTAGAACTAAAATCCCCACTTTATATTGGATTCATAGATTACGAAAAGGCATTTGATAGTTTAGACAGAAGAATGCTTTGGAAGTTGCTGAGTCATTATGGAATCCCCATAAAGTTTATTAACCTGATAAAAACAATGTATGAAGGAACAAAATGTAGTGTGGTGCATGAAGGACAGCTTACAGAAGCATTTGAAATAAGAACAGGAGTAAGGCAAGGATGCCTTCTGTCTCCATTTCTCTTTCTACTGGCCATAGATTGGATTATGAAAATAACTCAAAACAACAGAAATGGGATCCAGTGGTCACTGACCAAACAACTTGATGATTTAGACTTTGCTGATGACATAGCTCTCCTATCACACAGCCACCAACAGATGCAAGATAAAATGAGTATATTAGATGAGAGATCACAACAGCTAGGACTAAAGATTAATAGAGATAAGACCAACATTATGAGAATTAATGCAGTTGGCAATAACCAAATAAAACTAGGAGAAATACCTCTACTAGACGTACAATCTTATATATATCTGGGCAGTAATATAGATAAAGAGGGAGGAACAGAAAACGATACCAAAATAAGGATATCAAAAGCAAGAGGAGCTTTCATTGCACTGGGAAACATATGGAAATCCAAAGAAATTAGGCTAAATACAAAAATACAAATTTTCAACTCCAATGTTAAGTCGGTTCTATTATATGGCTGTGAAACATGGAGAATAACAAAATTGACAATCACGAAGGTACAGACTTTCATTAATGGATGCTTGCGCAGAATAAAGGGATGGAAATGGCAGGATAAAGTCACAAACGTGGAATTATGGAAATGTACCGGTCAAATACCAGTGGATAAAGAAATACAGCGAAGACGATGGCGATGGATAGGACACACACTACGGAAACCAACTGAGAGTA
Source organism: Megaustenia siamemsis (assembly GCA_032433765.1). Taxonomy (NCBI): domain Eukaryota; kingdom Metazoa; phylum Mollusca; class Gastropoda; order Stylommatophora; family Ariophantidae; genus Megaustenia; species Megaustenia siamemsis. The sequence goes on along the minus strand of JAVIAB010000160.1, from coordinate 72,043,765 downwards.
TTACACAACAGGCCCTTTTTTGGAATCCCCAGGGGAAAAGACAAAGAGGAAGACAAGGAATTCTTGGAGAAGACAGATTGAAGCAGAGATGAAGATGATGGGGAAGACATGGAATGATCTTAAAAGAATTGCAAAAAACAGAACGACTTGGAAGTGTTTGTTGAAGACCTATGCTCCACTGGGAGCTAAAAGGTAGAAGAAGAAGAAGAAGAGTGTGGCCTACATAGTTTTCATGTTTTGTTTCAAGTGTTCTAGAGTGTGGCCTACATGGTTTTCATGTTTTGTTTCAAGTGTTCTAAAGTGTGGCCTACATGGTTTTCATGTTTTGTTTCAAGTGTTCTAGAGTGTGGCCTACATGGTTTTGATGTCTTGTTTCAAGTGTTCTAGAGTGTGGCCTACATGGTTTTGATGTCTTGTTTCAAGTGTTCTAGAGTGTGGCCTACATGGTTTTGATGTTTTGTTTCAAGTGTTCTAAAGTGTGGCCTACATGGTTTTCATGTTTTGTTTCAAGTGTTCTAGAGTGTGGCCTACATGGTTTTCATGTTTTGTTTCAAGTGTTCTAAAGTGTGGTCTACATGGTTTTCATGTTTTGTTTCAAGTGTTCTAAAGTGTAGCCTACATGGTTTTGATGTCTTGTTTCAAGTGTTCTAGAGTGTGGCCTACATGGTTTTGATGTCTTGTTTCAAGTGTTCTAAAGTGTGGCCTACATGGTTTTGATGTCTTGTTTCAAGTGTTCTAAAGTGTGGCCTACATGGTTTTGATGTCTTGTTTCAAGTGTTCTAGAGTGTAGTCTACATAGTTTTGATGTCTTGTTTCAAGTGTTATAGGGTGTGGTCTACATGGTTTTGATGTTTTGTTTCAAGTGTTCTAAAGTGTGGCCTACATGGTTTTGATGTTTTGTTTCAAGTGTTCTAGAGTGTGGCCTACATGGTTTTCATGTTTTGTTTCAAGTGTTCTAAAGTGTGGTCTACATGGTTTTCATGTTTTGTTTCGAGTGTTTTAAAGTGTGGCCTACATGGTTTTGATGTTTTGTTTCAAGTGTTCTAGAGTGTGGCCTACATGGTTTTCATGTTTTGTTTCAAGTGTTCTAGAGTGTGGCCTACATGGTTTTGATGTCTTGTTTCAAGTGTTCTAGAGTGTGGCCTACATGGTTTTGATGTCTTGTTTCAAGTGTTCTAGAGTGTGGCCTACATGGTTTTGATGTTTTGTTTCAAGTGTTCTAAAGTGTGGCCTACATGGTTTTGATGTTTTGTTTCAAGTGTTCTAGAGTGTGGCCTACATGGTTTTCATGTTTTGTTTCAAGTGTTCTAAAGTGTGGTCTACATGGTTTTCATGTTTTGTTTCAAGTGTTCTAAAGTGTGGCCTACATGGTTTTGATGTTTTGTTTCAAGTGTTCTAGAGTGTGGCCTACATGGTTTTCATGTTTTGTTTCAAGTGTTCTAAAGTGTGGTCTACATGGTTTTGATGTCTTGTTTCAAGTGTTCTAAAGTGTGGCCTACATGGTTTTCATGTTTTGTTTCAAGTGTTCTAGAGTATGGCCTACATGGTTTTGATGTCTTGTTTCAAGTGTTCTAGAGTGTGGCCTACATGGTTTTGATGTCTTGTTTCAAGTGTTCTAGAGTGTGGCCTACATGGTTTTGATGTTTTGTTTCAAGTGTTCTAAAGTGTGGCCTACATGGTTTTCATGTTTTGTTTCAAGTGTTCTAGAGTGTGGCCTACATGGTTTTCATGTTTTGTTTCAAGTGTTCTAAAGTGTGGCCTACATGGTTTTGATGTTTTGTTTCAAGTGTTCTAGAGTGTGGCCTACATGGTTTTGATGTCTTGTTTCAAGTGTTCTAAAGTGTAGCCTACATGGTTTTGATGTCTTGTTTCAAGTGTTCTAGAGTGTGGCCTACATGGTTTTGATGTCTTGTTTCAAGTGTTCTAAAGTGTGGCCTACATGGTTTTGATGTCTTGTTTCAAGTGTTCTAAAGTGTGGCCTACATGCTTTTCATGTTTTGTTACAAGTGTTCTAGAGTGTGGCCTACATAGTTTTCATGTTTTGTTTCAAGTGTTCTAGAGTGTGGCCTACATGGTTTTCATGTTTTGTTTCAAGTGTTCTAGAGTGTGGCCTACATAGTTTTCATGTTTTGTTTCAAGTGTTCTAGAGTGTGGCCTACATAGTTTTCATGTTTTGTTTCAAGTGTTCTAGAGTGTGGCCTACATGGTTTTCATGTTTTGTTTCAAGTGTTCTAAAGTGTGGCCTACATGGTTTTCATGTTTTGTTTCAAGTGTTCTAGAGTGTGGCCTACATGGTTTTGATGTCTTGTTTCAAGTGTTCTAGAGTGTGGCCTACATGGTTTTGATGTCTTGTTTCAAGTGTTCTAGAGTGTGGCCTACATGGTTTTGATGTTTTGTTTCAAGTGTTCTAAAGTGTGGCCTACATGGTTTTGATGTTTTGTTTCAAGTGTTCTAGAGTGTGGCCTACATGGTTTTCATGTTTTGTTTCAAGTGTTCTAAAGTGTGGCCTACATGGTTTTGATGTCTTGTTTCAAGTGTTCTAGAGTGTGGCCTACATGGTTTTGATGTCTTGTTTCAAGTGTTCTAGACTGTGGCCTACATGGTTTTGATGTCTTGTTTCAAGTGTTCTAGAGTGTGGCCTACATGGTTTTCATGTTTTGTTTCAAGTGTTCTAGAGTGTGGCCTACATGGTTTTCATGTTTTGTTTCAAGTGTTCTAGAGTGTGGCCTACATGGTTTTCATATTTTGTTTCAAGTGTTCTAAAGTGTGCCCTACATGGTTTTGATGTCTTGTTTCAAGTGTTCTAGAGTGTGGCCTACATCGTTTTGATGTCTTGTTTCAAGTGTTCTAAAGTGTGGCCTACATGGTTTTGATGTCTTGTTTCAAGTGTTCTAGAGTGTGGCCTACATGGTTTTCATGTTTTGTTTCAAGTGTTCTAGAGTGTGGCCTACATGGTTTTGATGTCTTGTTTCAAGTGTTCTAAAGTGTAGTCTACATGGTTTTGATGTCTTGTTTCAAGTGTTCTAGAGTGTGGTCTACATGGTTTTGATGTCTTGTTTCAAGTGTTCTAGAGTGTGGTCTACATGGTTTTGATGTCTTGTTTCAAGTGTTCTAGAGTGTGGCCTACATGGTTTTGATGTCTTGTTTCAAGTGTTCTAGAGTGTGGTCTACATGGTTTTGATGTTTTGTTTCAAGTGTTCTAGAGTGTGGCCTACATGGTTTTGATGTCTTGTTTCAAGTGTTCTAGAGTGTGGTCTACATGGTTTTGATGTATTGTTTCAAGTGTTCTAGAGTGTGGCCTACATGGTTTTCATGTTTTGTTTCAAGTGTTCTAAAGTGTAGCCTACATGGTTTTGATGTCTTGTTTCAAGTGTTCTAGAGTGTGGCCTACATGGTTTTGATGTCTTGTTTCAAGTGTTCTAAAGTGTGGCCTACATGGTTTTGATGTCTTGTTTCAAGTGTTCTAGAGTGTGGCCTACATGGTTTTCATGTTTTGTTTCAAGTGTTCTAAAGTGTAGCCTACATGGTTTTGATGTCTTGTTTCAAGTGTTCTAAAGTGTGGTCTACATGGTTTTGATGTCTTGTTTCAAGTGTTCTAAAGTGTGGTCTACATGGTTTTGATGTCTTGTGTCAAGTGTTCTAAAGTGTGGTCTACATGGTTTTGATGTCTTGTTTCAAGTGTTCTAAAGTGTGGTCTACATGGTTTTGATATCTTGTTTCAAGTGTTCTAAAGTGTGGTCTACATGGTTTTGATGTCTTGTGTCAAGTGTTCTAAAGTGTGGTCTACATGGTTTTGATGTCTTGTGTCAAGTGTTCTAAAGTGTGGTCTACATGGTTTTGATGTATTGTTTCAAGTGTTCTAGAGTGTGGCCTACATGGTTTTGATGTCTTGTTTCAAGTGTTCTAAAGTGTAGCCTACATAGTTTTCATGTTTTTTTTCAAGTGTTCTAGAGTGTGGCCTACATGGTTTTGATGTCTTGTTTCAAGTGTTCTAAAGTGTGGTCTACATGGTTTTGATGTATTGTTTCAAGTGTTCTAGAGTGTGGCCTACATGGTTTTCATGTTTTGTTTCAAGTGTTCTAAAGTGTGGCCTACATGGTTTTGATGTCTTGTTTCAAGTGTTCTAGAGTGTGGCCTACATGGTTTTGATGTTTTGTTTCAAGTGTTCTAAAGTGTGGCCTACATGGTTTTGATGTCTTGTTTCAAGTGTTCTAGAGTGTGGCCTACATGGTTTTCATGTTTTGTTTCAAGTGTTCTAAAGTGTGGCCTACATGGTTTTGATGTCTTGTTTCAAGTGTTCTAGAGTGTGGCCTACATGGTTTTCATGTTTTGTTTCAAGTGTTCTAAAGTGTGGCCTACATGGTTTTCATGTCTTGTTTCAAGTGTTCTAAAGTGTGGTCTACATGGTTTTGATGTCTTGTTTCAAGTGTTCTAGAGTGTGGCCTACATGGTTTTGATGTCTTGTTTCAAGTGTTCTAAAGTGTAGCCTACATGGTTTTGATGTCTTGTTTCAAGTGTTCTAGAGTGTGGCCTACATGGTTTTGATGTCTTGTTTCAAGTGTTCTAGAGTGTGGCCTACATGGTTTTGATGTCTTGTTTCAAGTGTTCTAAAGTGTGGCCTACGTGGTTTTGATGTCTTGTTTCAAGTGTTCTAGAGTGTGGCCTACATGGTTTTGATGTCTTGTTTCAAGTGTTCTAGAGTGTGGCCTACATGGTTTTCATGTTTTGTTTCAAGTGTTCTAAAGTGTAGCCTACATGGTTTTGATGTCTTGTTTCAAGTGTTCTAGAGTGTGGCCTACATGGTTTTGATGTCTTGTTTCAAGTGTTCTAAAGTGTGGTCTACATGGTTTTGATGTCTTGTTTCAAGTGTTCTAGAGTGTGGCCTACATGGTTTTCATGTTTTGTTTCAAGTGTTCTAAAGTGTAGCCTACATGGTTTTGATGTCTTGTTTCAAGTGTTCTAGAGTGTGGTCTACATGGTTTTGATGTATTGTTTCAAGTGTTCTAAAGTGTGGTCTACATGGTTTTGATGTCTTGTTTCAAGTGTTCTAGAGTGTGGCCTACATGGTTTTGATGTCTTGTTTCAAGTGTTCTAAAGTGTGGTCTACATGGTTTTGATGTCTTGTTTCAAGTGTTCTAGAGTGTGGCCTACATGGTTTTGATGTCTTGTTTCAAGTGTTCTAGAGTGTGGTCTACATGGTTTTGATGTATTGTTTCAAGTGTTCTAGAGTGTGGCCTACATGGTTTTGATGTCTTGTTTCAAGTGTTCTAAAGTGTGGCCTACATGGTTTTGATGTCTTGTTTCAAGTGTTCTAGAGTGTGGCCTACATGGTTTTGATGTCTTGTTTCAAGTGTTCTAGAGTGTGGTCTACATGGTTTTGATGTATTGTTTCAAGTGTTCTAAAGTGTGGTCTACATAGTTTTGATGTATTGTTTCAAGTGTTCTAGAGTGTGGCCTACATGGTTTTGATGTCTTGTTTCAAGTGTTCTAAAGTGTGGTCTACATGGTTTTGATGTCTTGTTTCAAGTGTTCTAGAGTGTGGCCTACATGGGTTTCATGTTTTGTTTCAAGTGTTCTAGAGTGTGGCCTACATGGTTTTGATGTATTGTTTCAAGTGTTCTAGAGTGTGGCCTACATGGTTTTGATGTCTTGTTTCAAGTGTTCTAGAGTGTGGCCTACATGGGTTTCATGTTTTGTTTCAAGTGTTCTAGAGTGTGGCCTACATGGTTTTGATGTATTGTTTCAAGTGTTCTAGAGTGTGGCCTACATGGTTTTGATGTCTTGTTTCAAGTGTTCTAAAGTGTAGCCTACATAGTTTTCATGTTTTGTTTCAAGTGTTCTAGAGTGTGGCCTACATGGTTTTGATGTCTTGTTTCAAGTGTTCTAAAGTGTGGTCTACATGGTTTTGATGTATTGTTTCAAGTGTTCTAGAGTGTGGCCTACATGGTTTTCATGTTTTGTTTCAAGTGTTCTAAAGTGTGGCCTACATGGTTTTCATGTCTTGTTTCAAGTGTTCTAGAGTGTGGCCTACATGGTTTTGATGTCTTGTTTCAAGTGTTCTAGAGTGTGGCCTACATGGTTTTCATGTTTTGTTTCAAGCGTTCTAAAGTGTGGTCTACATGGTTTTCATGTTTTGTTTCAAGTGTTCTAAAGTGTGGTCTACATGGTTTTGATGTCTTGTTTCAAGTGTTCTAGAGTGTGGTCTACATGGTTTTGATGTCTTGTTTCAAGTGTTCTAGAGTGTGGTCTACATGGTTTTGATGTCTTGTTTCAAGTGTTCTAGAGTGTGGCCTACATGGTTTTCATGTTTTGTTTCAAGTGTTCTAGAGTGTGGCCTACATGGTTTTGATGTCTTGTTTCAAGTGTTCTAGAGTGTGGCCTACATGGTTTTGATGTCTTGTTTCAAGTGTTCTAGAGTGTGGCCTACATGGTTTTCATGTTTTGTTTCAAGTGTTCTAAAGTGTGGTCTACATGGTTTTCATGTTTTGTTTCAAGTGTTCTAAAGTGTGGTCTACATGGTTTTGATGTCTTGTTTCAAGTGTTCTAGAGTGTGGTCTACATGGTTTTGATGTCTTGTTTCAAGTGTTCTAGAGTGTGGTCTACATGGTTTTGATGTCTTGTTTCAAGTGTTCTAAAGTGTGGTCTACATGGTTTTGATGTCTTGTTTCAAGTGTTCTAAAGTGTGGTCTACATGGTTTTGATGTCTTGTTTCAAGTGTTCTAGAGTGTGGCCTACATGGTTTTCATGTCTTGTTTCAAGTGTTCTAGAGTGTGGCCTACATGGTTTTCATGTTTTGTTTCAAGTGTTCTAAAGTGTGGCCTACATGGTTTTGATGTCTTGTTTCAAGTGTTCTAAAGTGTGGTCTACATGGTTTTGATGTCTTGTTTCAAGTGTTCTAGAGTGTGGCCTACATGGTTTTCATGTTTTGTTTCAAGTGTTCTAGAGTGTGGCCTACATGGTTTTCATGTTTTGTTTCAAGTGTTCTAAAGTGTGGCCTACATGGTTTTCATGTCTTGTTTCAAGTGTTCTAGAGTGTGGCCTACATGGTTTTCATGTCTTGTTTCAAGTGTTCTAGAGTGTGGTCTACATGGTTTTCATGTCTTGTTTCAAGTGTTCTAGAGTGTGGCCTACATGGTTTTCATGTTTTGTTTCAAGTGTTCTAAAGTGTGGCCTACATGGTTTTCATGTCTTGTTTCAAGTGTTCTAAAGTGTGGCCTACATGGTTTTGATGTATTGTTTCAAGTGTTCTAAAGTGTGGTCTACATAGTTTTGATGTATTGTTTCAAGTGTTCTAGAGTGTGGCCTACATGGTTTTGATGTCTTGTTTCAAGTGTTCTAAAGTGTGGTCTACATGGTTTTGATGTCTTGTTTCAAGTGTTCTAGAGTGTGGCCTACATGGGTTTCATGTTTGTTTCAAGTGTTCTAGAGTGTGGCCTACATGGTTTTGATGTATTGTTTCAAGTGTTCTAGAGTGTGGCCTACATGGTTTTGATGTCTTGTTTCAAGTGTTCTAGAGTGTGGCCTACATGGGTTTCATGTTTTGTTTCAAGTGTTCTAGAGTGTGGCCTACATGGTTTTGATGTATTGTTTCAAGTGTTCTAGAGTGTGGCCTACATGGTTTTGATGTCTTGTTTCAAGTGTTCTAAAGTGTAGCCTACATAGTTTTCATGTTTTGTTTCAAGTGTTCTAGAGTGTGGCCTACATGGTTTTGATGTCTTGTTTCAAGTGTTCTAAAGTGTGGTCTACATGGTTTTGATGTATTGTTTCAAGTGTTCTAGAGTGTGGCCTACATGGTTTTCATGTTTTGTTTCAAGTGTTCTAAAGTGTGGCCTACATGGTTTTCATGTCTTGTTTCAAGTGTTCTAGAGTGTGGCCTACATGGTTTTGATGTCTTGTTTCAAGTGTTCTAGAGTGTGGCCTACATGGTTTTCATGTTTTGTTTCAAGCGTTCTAAAGTGTGGTCTACATGGTTTTCATGTTTTGTTTCAAGTGTTCTAAAGTGTGGTCTACATGGTTTTGATGTCTTGTTTCAAGTGTTCTAGAGTGTGGTCTACATGGTTTTGATGTCTTGTTTCAAGTGTTCTAGAGTGTGGTCTACATGGTTTTGATGTCTTGTTTCAAGTGTTCTAGAGTGTGGCCTACATGGTTTTCATGTTTTGTTTCAAGTGTTCTAGAGTGTGGCCTACATGGTTTTGATGTCTTGTTTCAAGTGTTCTAGAGTGTGGCCTACATGGTTTTGATGTCTTGTTTCAAGTGTTCTAGAGTGTGGCCTACATGGTTTTCATGTTTTGTTTCAAGTGTTCTAAAGTGTGGTCTACATGGTTTTCATGTTTTGTTTCAAGTGTTCTAAAGTGTGGTCTACATGGTTTTGATGTCTTGTTTCAAGTGTTCTAGAGTGTGGTCTACATGGTTTTGATGTCTTGTTTCAAGTGTTCTAGAGTGTGGTCTACATGGTTTTGATGTCTTGTTTCAAGTGTTCTAAAGTGTGGTCTACATGGTTTTGATGTCTTGTTTCAAGTGTTCTAAAGTGTGGTCTACATGGTTTTGATGTCTTGTTTCAAGTGTTCTAGAGTGTGGCCTACATGGTTTTCATGTCTTGTTTCAAGTGTTCTAGAGTGTGGCCTACATGGTTTTCATGTTTTGTTTCAAGTGTTCTAAAGTGTGGCCTACATGGTTTTGATGTCTTGTTTCAAGTGTTCTAAAGTGTGGTCTACATGGTTTTGATGTCTTGTTTCAAGTGTTCTAGACTGTGGCCTACATGGTTTTGATGTCTTGTTTCAAGTGTTCTAGAGTGTGGCCTACATGGTTTTCATGTTTTGTTTCAAGTGTTCTAGAGTGTGGCCTACATGGTTTTGATGTCTTGTTTCAAGTGTTCTAAAGTGTGCCCTACATGGTTTTGATGTCTTGTTTCAAGTGTTCTAGAGTGTGGCCTACATCGTTTTGATGTCTTGTTTCAAGTGTTCTAAAGTGTGGCCTACATGGTTTTGATGTCTTGTTTCAAGTGTTCTAGAGTGTGGCCTACATGGTTTTCATGTTTTGTTTCAAGTGTTCTAGAGTGTGGCCTACATGGTTTTGATGTCTTGTTTCAAGTGTTCTAAAGTGTAGTCTACATGGTTTTGATGTCTTGTTTCAAGTGTTCTAGAGTGTGGTCTACATGGTTTTGATGTCTTGTTTCAAGTGTTCTAGAGTGTGGTCTACATGGTTTTGATGTCTTGTTTCAAGTGTTCTAGAGTGTGGCCTACATGGTTTTGATGTCTTGTTTCAAGTGTTCTAGAGTGTGGTCTACATGGTTTTGATGTTTTGTTTCAAGTGTTCTAGAGTGTGGCCTACATGGTTTTGATGTCTTGTTTCAAGTGTTCTAGAGTGTGGTCTATATGGTTTTGATGTATTGTTTCAAGTGTTCTAGAGTGTGGCCTACATGGTTTTCATGTTTTGTTTCAAGTGTTCTAAAGTGTAGCCTACATGGTTTTGATGTCTTGTTTCAAGTGTTCTAGAGTGTGGCCTACATGGTTTTGATGTCTTGTTTCAAGTGTTCTAAAGTGTGGCCTACATGGTTTTGATGTCTTGTTTCAAGTGTTCTAGAGTGTGGCCTACATGGTTTTCATGTTTTGTTTCAAGTGTTCTAAAGTGTAGCCTACATGGTTTTGATGTCTTGTTTCAAGTGTTCTAAAGTGTGGTCTACATGGTTTTGATGTCTTGTTTCAAGTGTTCTAAAGTGTGGTCTACATGGTTTTGATGTCTTGTGTCAAGTGTTCTAAAGTGTGGTCTACATGGTTTTGATGTCTTGTTTCAAGTGTTCTAAAGTGTGGTCTACATGGTTTTGATATCTTGTTTCAAGTGTTCTAAAGTGTGGTCTACATGATTTTGATGTCTTGTGTCAAGTGTTCTAAAGTGTGGTCTACATGGTTTTGATGTCTTGTGTCAAGTGTTCTAAAGTGTGGTCTACATGGTTTTGATGTCTTGTGTCAAGTGTTCTAAAGTGTGGTCTACATGGTTTTGATGTCTTGTTTCAAGTGTTCTAAAGTGTGGTCTACATGGTTTTGATGTCTTGTGTCAAGTGTTCTAAAGTGTGGTCTACATGGTTTTGATGTCTTGTTTCAAGTGTTCTAAAGTGTGCCCTACATGGTTTTGATGTCTTGTTTCAAGTGTTCTAAAGTGTGGTCTACATGGTTTTGATGTCTTGTTTCAAGTGTTCTAAAGTGTGGTCTACATGGTTTTGATGTCTTGTTTCAAGTGTTCTAGAGTGTGGCCTACATGGTTTTGATGTCTTGTTTCAAGTGTTCTAAAGTGTGGTCTACATGGTTTTGATGTCTTGTGTCAAGTGTTCTAAAGTGTGGTCTACATGGTTTTGATGTCTTGTTTCAAGTGTTCTAAAGTGTGGTCTACATGGTTTTGATGTCTTGTTTCAAGTGTTCTAAAGTGTGGTCTACATGGTTTTGATGTCTTGTTTCAAGTGTTCTAAAGTGAGGTAGAGAGAGAAAAGTGAAAATGAGTGTACATGAATGAAGATGCTTACAGGCTTTGGTTCTGTAGGATTATGTTGCTGATGTTGTCTCCGATGCTGGTTGTGGTGCTGTTGTTCCTCATCTCCACCTTCTGCCTCCATGTCTAATGAGCCAAACAGCCAGGCAAAGATGTTGACAGTTGTGTGGACATCTGCTCTGTTGGATGGGCAAGGCTGCCCAAAATGAAGAAAACATTCCAATAATTTAACTCATTCAACACCTGCTTGAAAAGTCGGCTTTAACTAAATTAATTTGTCGTCACTAACCCATTATTTCTTTTGCTGCTACATGCACTCAAAATATTACAAATCCTAAAGTCCTAGAAAAGTGAACAAATCCTAAAGTCCTAGAAAAGTGAACAAATTATAAATGTCCCAGAGAAATTAGCACATCCTAATAGTGAACAAATCTTAAAAGTGAGTAAATCTTGAAAATCCTAAAAATGTAAACATATAAGTCTGAATAAAAGGGGCAAATCCTCCAAAAAGTTATAGAAAATTAAACAAATTCTAAATATCCTCAGAAGAGTTAGCAAATCTTCCTCTTTGAGGACTTAATCCTCCTCAAACTCCTAATTTTAAGTCAGAAAATCTTAAAAATTCCAGAAAAATGAACAAATACTCCTAAAAGTTCTAAAAAAGTGATCACATTCTAGAAAAGAAAGGAAATCCTCCTACACGTCCACCTAAAAGTTCTAAAAAGGTAATCACATTCTAGAAAAGAAAGGAAATCCTCCTACACGTCCACCTAGAAGTTCTAAAAAGGTAATCACATTCTAGAAAAGAAAGGAAATCCTCCTACACGTCCACCTAAAAGTTCTAAAAAAGTGATCACATTCTAGAAAAGAAAGGAAATCCTCCTACACGTCCACCTAAAAGTTCTAAAAAAGTGATCACATTCTAGAAAAGAAAGGAAATCCTCCTACACATCCACCTAAAAGTTCTAAAAAAGTGATCACATTCTAGAAAAGAAAGGAAATCCTCCTACACATCCACCTAAAAGTTCTAAAAAAGTGATCACATTCTAGAAAAGAAAGGAAATCCTCCTACACATCCACCTAAAAGTTCTAAAAAAGTGATCACATTCTAGAAAAGAAAGGAAATCCTCCTACACATCCACCTAAAAGTTCTAAAAAAGTGATCACATTCTAGAAAAGAAAGGAAATCCTCCTACACGTCCACCTAGAAGTTCTAAAAAAGTGATCACATTCTAGAAAAGAAAGGAAATCCTCCTACACGTCCACCTAAAAGTTCTAAAAAAGTGATCACATTCTAGAAAAGAAAGGAAATCCTCCTACACATCCACCTAAAAGTTCTAAAAAAGTGATCACATTCTAGAAAAGAAAGGAAATCCTCCTACACATCCACCTAAAAGTTCTAAAAAAGTGATCACATTCTAGAAAAGAAAGGAAATCCTCCTACACGTCCACCTAAAAGTTCTAAAAAAGTGATCACATTCTAGAAAAGAAAGGAAATCCTCCTACACATCCACCTAAAAGTTCTAAAAAAGTGATCACATTCTAGAAAAGAAAGGAAATCCTCCTACACGTCCACCTAAAAGTTCTAAAAAAGTGATCACATTCTAGAAAAGAAAGGAAATCCTCCTACACATCCACCTAAAAGTTCTAAAAAAGTGATCACATTCTAGAAAAGAAAGGAAATCCTCCTACACATCCACCTAAAAGTTCTAAAAAAGTGATCACATTCTAGAAAAGAAAGGAAATCCTCCTACACGTCCACCTAAAAGTTCTAGAAAAAGGTAATCACATTCTAGAAAAGAAAGGAAATCCTCCTACACGTCCACCTAAAAGTTCTAGAAAAAGGTAATCACATTCTAGAAAAGAAAGGAAATCCTCCCATAGATCCTACAAATACACTCCTAAAAATGATTGTATCTACAGCATCAGCTCCGCTCAATTATATTTACTTGACATTTACAATTTACTAATTTATACTAATTTGTTCTAATTTACAATTATATACTTCAATCATAGAATACAAAAACACTTGACAAAACACTAGACAAAAAAACTTGACAAAACACTTGACAAAACATGTGTTATCATAAACATATTTCAATGTATGAACTTCATAAAGCACAGAAAAATACTTGATAAAGGTCAAGATGAAGTACGAGACTTGAATTGGCATCTTAGTACACAAGTTTCCACCCATATGTGCTCGGTTGCTTACCCAGAAATGTTCGGAGACTTCTGGATAGTGTTGTTTCAAGCATCGAAACTCACAATGTGAGGCGGCATTCCTCACCTTCCCAGAGTACTACTACCCCAGTACCTATTTCTGCTAGTGGCTGGGTCAACTGCGGGGGTATTTTTTTTTCCAACCACGAGTACAATTCACACTGCTTCCAGCAGGAATTGAACATGGGTTGTCCAAATATCGGTAGCCCAGTCAGGTGGTTTTCCCAACTAGGCCCCTATAATACCTGATGTTATGTTAAACATAAAATATGGCTCAAAATCTGCTGTCATCTCATTTTGTTCTTCTTCTTCCTTTAATTTGCCTTTCAGCATCAAGGGGAGATACAATTTGCAGTCTTTTGCTCTTCTGTTGATCTCTCCTGCTGTTATGTTTCCTAGTGTTTCTAATATTCCATCAATCCATCTTTTTCATGGCTGTCCCTTGGGTCTAGCTAGTGTTCTGAAAGCGTTTATTAAAGGCTTGTTGTGTTTTGATATTTCTGTCTTATTTTGTGGCCGAACCATTTTGTCTGTTGTTTCTCTATGTATTCAATGGTGGATATTATTCCTTAGTTTTATTAATTTGATATAACTCTAAATTATCGCTTTTTTTTTTTTTTCGCCGAATGCCAGCTTTGACCTCTGACAAAGTCCCTAGAGACTAGGAACTGAATTTTGCATGTTAATCCATTTTTCCCTGGCAGCCGTGTGCACAGGGGTCCCTTGCCACACAGGCAGATAACTCCGTCTTCAGAGGTACTCATATATTGTCCGTCAATGAGTAATTGACATTTCAAGCTGGGCCTCGCTGCCGAGACCAGGTGTGGTTGCCGCAGAGAGAAACCATAAATAAAAATCCCAACTGGTTGAGCCAGGATTTGAACACACAACCTCTCTGTCTCGAGTCCGGCGTCTTGCCTCGAGACCAACCAGTTCCCCGCTTCTTCTTCTTAATCCTCTTAACTCCAGTTGGAGCATAGAGCACTCACAAGAACTCTCCAACCCAATCCAGTCTGGAGCAAACATGGACAACTCTCGCCAGGACCTGCCAGCCTCTTTCATTTCATCATGTATGGCTCATTGCCATGTCCCCAATGGTCTGCCTCTTCTTCGTTTGCCAGGTGGTGCCCATGTTAATTCTAGATGCTGATGCCTGGCTCATTTGGCCTAGGCATTTCCAATGCCTTCTCTTCACTTATTGATTGATATAAATGATTGCACCCAACTTTTATTTTGTTAGTTATCAGATAAAACACAACATAAAACCAGATGTCCCTCAAAAATTATAATTTTAACTTATAGCAAAGATTAAAACATATAAAACATACATAAAAGCAATATCATATATATAAAACATATAATACATATATAAGCAATAATCGTTTTAGATAACCAACATAGAATCTAATATTATCCTATTTCTATTGTCTTTCTATCATGACACATTCCATTTCATGTTGATCAATCGCTATTTTGGCTCATGCTGACTAACATATGGTAACCAATCACTACCCCAGCCCAAGTCAGCCAATCACTACCCCATCCCAGGCCAGCCAATCCAGCTCAAACTGACCAATAACTTTTCCACACCATGTTAACTAATAACTCACCTCAAGTGCTGCAAGAGCATCCAGATGCTGGATATGCGGAACAATCATTGTGTCTAAGTACTGCATAATTTCACTGGATGGCATCACTGACAGAACGTGGCCTACGCTGGACATTAGTCGAAGCAGGTCTCGAGACTGTGATCATCCAAAAGTTAGAAAGTTGTAATGTTTTACAAAATTGTAGCAATTAAAAATGTGTAAATTGTCATTTAACTAGTTACTAACCTCAGAGTATGAATATAAAGAATAGAGCAAGTACAGGGACAAGTCAAGTTTATAGAGAAAGTTCAACTGGGATAGAAGAGAGAATATAGAAAGTATAGGGGTAAACTCCTAGTTTAGTCATATAAATTAAAATTCAAAAGAGTAATGTTCCTTGAGTAACATTGCATATTATTCGGACTCCTAATTGTAGAGAAAAGAGAAACAACACGAGGGTAAAGTTCTAACCATAAACTAAATTTTAGTAATTGAGAACTGCAGCAGTCTTGTTGCAATTCCAACAAGGGGAGATCGCTCATTTTGCTTAAATAATTTATATGACTAAACTAGGACGAGTATAGGGGCAACAAGTCAAGTTCATAGACAGAACTCAGATGAGATAGAAGAAGCAGCCTAGAAGTGCAGTTTAAAAATGAACTTTTTAAAAAATTAAACATAAAATAAAAACAATAGTAATGGCTTTTACACTTGGGGTGGGTGCTGGATGGGGATGAGAATTAAATGCCTAGTGCAGTCGCCACGATGTGTTCAGTTTGGAGTTTTTATTTCCTCCCATACAGAAAAGAACTGCTTTGGCCCCTAGTGTGATCTGGACCAGATTTCACCAAAACAACAAAAGCTACCAATTTGGCCACCTCTTCCATTTTATAATTACGTAGTATTATTTTCATTGTCTCCACTGAATACAATTTTGGCCAAAATGTTGAAAAATGTTCTGTGGAGTGATCTCTACACAAAGCTAAAGTGATAAATTGTGCATTCTTGTTCTCTTCATTTTCTACTGTGAGCTGCTCTAGGCTGGTCTACAGGAGAGAGGGTTCAATTCCAATTAAATGGTTGCTAGATCTCTTAGTGGACTAAGTCTTCTACCTTTCAGCTCCCTGTAGAGCATAGGTCTTCAACAAACACTTTCCAAGTCGTTCTGTTTCTTGCCATTCTTTTAAGATCATTCTATGTCTTCCCCATCATCTTCATCTCTGCTTCTGTCTGTCTTCTCCAAGAATTTCTTGGTTGGTCTTCCTGTTTGTCTTTTCCCCTGGGGATTCCAAAAAATTTCTTTTGTGTAATACTCTCAGTTGGCTTCCGCAGTGTGTGTCCTATCCAGTGCCATGGTCTTCGCTGTATCTCTTTATCCACTGGTATTTGACTGGTACATTTCCATAATTCTATGTTAGTGATTTTGTTCTGCCATTTTCATCCTTTTCATCCAGGTCTGGCATTGGTAGCACAACGTTGGGATGAAGTTTGCATTGTATAGTGCTCGTTTTGCCTCCTGAGTTATTTCCTTGTTGGACAATAGTGGTGATAACTGTCCAATGATTTGACAAGCTTCGTTGCATCTTGATTTCCAGCATATATTTATCATTGCTACTTTATGTTTATCTATCTCCATCTTCTGTGTATTTCTCTGAGCATAAAACATTTATCCCTTACCGACCTGCTGAGTCAGTCGTAAGTTAAGGGCTTAAACTTAAGAAAAACACACGTTGGGGGTAAAGTTAGTTGATATTATAATTTCACATTCATTAGCTTGTCTCTGCTACCATTCTCTGAAACATTGTTCGGACCACTGTTTCACACAGGCACAGTAAGATCTGTGGGTGATACATACCTTCAAGACATTTGCTTTGAATGTGCTCTGTGAGAAGAAAACAAAAACAAAAAGATTAATCTCCCTTTACAAAAAAATTAGGGGAAATGAGAGTCAGGTGAACAAAATCATTAAATTAATAACATCATTTATCTTTTGATGTTCAAAAAAAGATAAGATTATAATCGGGGGAGACAAGATACCCATTCAGCACATGAGTTAAGTGTGGTCAGCAACAGAAGAAAACAAAGCTGATCAAGACCCTGCTCCAGCTTTCAGTTGTGCTCCTGGAAACAGACTATCCAGTCAGGTGAAGGGAGTAGGGATCAAAGAGGGAAGGCAACAAAAATACCATTTGTTGGGCTGGATGGGGCTTTCACTACGTACAAGCTGCAAACCACAAACATCTATGTACACTTAACATCAGAATAATGACAGGCTTTACTTGGCACAATAACTGAAAAAAGTCAGAAGGAAGCTACCAATGACAAGAGAAAGAAGAAATGAACAAACCATATAAAACAACAAAAAAAGAGTACTACTGCATACAGTATAACAAGTATGAATACAAATTTAATTTATTATTATTATCACATTATGTTTCATTTAGTAGCACAACAAGAAATAAACCAACAATTGTTATGTGTAGACTAGAGTAGGTTCCAGCTGTCTAAACTATGTTTTGGTATTCACTTTGTATAGCACAAAACCCAGGGGGGGGGGGCTTCGGTAGCTTAATTGGGAAAACCATCCAACTGGGCTACCAACGATCGGACAACCCATATTCGATTCCTGCTGGAAGCAGTGTGAATTCTACTCGTGGTTGAAAAAAAAAAATACCTCTGCGGTAGACCCAACCGCTGGCAGAAATGGGTACCAGGGTACTACTCTGGGAAGGTGAGGAATGCTACCTCGCATTGTGAGTTTCGATGCTTAGAGCAACACTGTCCAGAAGTCTCCGAACACTTCTGGATAGGCAGCTAAGCACATATGGGTGAAAACTTGTGTGCTAAGACACTGATTCAAGTCTCGTACTTTACCTTTACCAAACCCAGATTCAGGAAAACTTCACTCTTTCAGCAGTATTGTACTGATCAGTTCAGTTTAGTTTAATTCAAAGATCAATTTCACTGCACAACGGACAACACATTCTATCTTAGATACCCTCTTCAGCACATCCCAAAGTACAGGTGACAGTGGCTATACTCATGTCTCTCTTCACTGTAGTTGGAGTGCAGGCTACCAAACAAGCTTGGCAGGTAACAGTGGTTCTATTCTTGTCTCCTTTCATTGTGGCCATTGTAGCCACACGGATGTGCCAGATGACAGTGGTTCTACTCTTTTCTCCTTTCATTGTGGCCATGGCCATTGTAGCCACATGGATGTGCCAGATAACAGTGGTTCTATTCTTTTCTCCTTTCATTGTGGCCATGGCCATTGTAGCCAAATGGATGTGCCAGATGACAGTGGTTCTATTCTTTTCTCCAATCATTGTGGCTATGGCCACTGTAGCCAAATGGATGTGCCAGATGACAGTGGTTCTATTCTTTTCTCCTTTCATTGTGGCCATGGCCACTGTAGCCACATGGGTGTGCCAGATGACAGTGGCTCTATTCTTTTCTCCCTTCATTGTGTCCATAGCCACTGTAGCCACGTAAGTGTGCCAGAAGACAGTTGTTCTATTATTTTCTCCCTAAATCGTTGTCAGAGCCCCTGTAGCCACACAGGCAAGTACTGATCAAAATGCAAGAGAACACCAAGGTTATCATAATTTCATTCAAATTGCCTGAGGAAAACTCTCAGAAAGTATTAACCAAACAAAAAAACAGCAAGAAGTGCAAATTAAGAGGAAAGGCACACGGCAATAATACAGAAATAGATTGGTCTTGTGTTCACATATATCACAAGAACTGCTCTGTAGAGAACTTGAGAAGGAATGCAAAAGAGAAACAGATAAAGAACAACCAGACAGAAAAGAGTGGACTTAGAGATGAACATTGTGAAGACTTTGAGCAATGACTAATTTAAGGGGGAAAGTATGTTTACAACACTTGGACAAATCCACAAACAATCAACAACAGAAAATACAAAGAACAAAAGACAGCCCAAAAAGAAGGATCGAACCTGTACTCCTCATCACAGCGCCTCGCATTAAGTACACTGCCAGCTAAGCAACCTAAAGTGGCAGTGTACTGTAACACATGTCTCTCGTGGCAAGGCACTGTCAAGAAGTACAGGCGGGATTGATCCTGCTTTGGGCTGTCTTTTGTTCTTTGTACTTTCTGCCGTTGTTTGTGGATTTTTTCGTTCATAATAATACTCATTTATTATTATTTGTCTGAAGACTTTTAGCACCTTACAAAATACATTGCCATGGACCATACAAAATTGAGGAATCTTGCTGCTGCTCTACAAAGATGCGAAAAAATGATATCCTTCTGTCCTTGACAAAAACAAAGATTAGGCCAACAACTGTCAGCTTACTATGCTTCCTGGCTCCTCCATAAATCAACAGCTCCCCTAATTAATCTACCTCACCTAAATAGTCTATTTCGACTAAATAATCTATCTTGCCTAAATAATCCTCTCCCCAAAATAATCAATCTCGCCTAAATAGTCCATCTCCCCATAATAATCCATCTCCCCTAAATAATCCATCTCCCCTAAATAATCCATCTCTCCTAAATAATTCATCTCCCCTAAATAATCCATCTCCCCTAAAAAATTCATCTCTCCTAAATAATATATCTCCCCTAAATAATTCATCTCCCCTAAATAATTCATCTCTCCTAAATAATCCATCTCTTCTAAATAATCCATCTCCCCTAAATAATCTATCTTGCCTAAATAATCCATCTCTCCTAAATAATCTATCTCGCCTAAATAATCCTCTCCCCTAAATAATCCATCTCCCCTAAATAATCCATCTCCCCTAAATAATCTAATACAGTAAAGACAGAGAATGAAGATATACACAACCTGACAGGCCATGAGTATCTGATGAGCATAAACTTGTATATTTGACAGATTTTCTCGTGTGATATCCTTCAGGGCAATCGTGGCAGCTGTGCCCACTTCAGGGTTCATAATTCCCTGCAGTACAAGAGGTAACACATAGTTCAAGGTCTCTGGGTGCCATTGCATCCATTCTGCAAAAGAACCTGTAATTAAAAAAAAAAGAACAACTGAACACATTTTACTCATTTATGTATAGAACATACAATAGGACAACAGATAAGAAAATCACTGGAGGCTGTAGAAATGTGGTTTCACAGAAGAATGTTGAGAATACAATGAACAGCTAAGAAGAGTAATGAAAACATTCTAAATAAGGCCAAAGCAAAAAAATAGCTAATATCCATTATTATGAAGAAACAATCATCATTTGTTGGCCATATAATGAGAAGGGAACAACTGTAACAACTGGGAAAATTGAGCGATAAAAGGATAGAGGGAAGCAAAGAGAAAAGATACCAGACAGCTTAAGAGAATGGCTTGGCAGAAGATCAACAACAGAAATGATAAATAACTGTCGAGATCGAAAGTTGTGGAGAGACACAATCACCAATGCCAGCAGGCTTGACACTTGATGATGATGTATAGAACATTTTTTTTCTCTTATGTCAGAGAAAATTACATTGCCATTGTTCTCTGTTGATGTAGGTTCAGAAATGGTTGTGACATTATCTGATGTTAGGATTGCTTGTTGTACTAAGAAGACTGATCAGCTGATAATTCATCATTCATGAAAGATGTCATTTAAGAATTTCCTCTTTTTGTTCCGTTCAACCAGTCACTGCTCCTATTCATCATCCACCTTAAAAGAATGTCAAATGGACATTACAATAAATTGCGACATCCTATCTGACATTACAATAAACTGCGACATCCTATCTGATATATTAAAAATAAAAAAAAGTAGTAAGGTACCGCCGTCACGCCAAGTGGCATATAGGGAAATATGGTGTTAGTGACCATAATTTTTACAGACCTTCAGCACATGATTTTTGGGGTAATGTGGTCGGTATTACGCCTGTGCTGCTTTACTTTCCCATAAAAAAAATATCCAGTACCCATTTAAGGCTGGGTGAACCCGGAAGCCGTCGGTTGGAATCGAACCCTACACCTTGTCCTTTGTAGTCCAGTTCACTAACCACTGAGCTATCGCGGCTCCCGTCTGATATATTGCCCAACACATTTTCCAGTACTAAGTTGCTTCGCTTCATTAATCCCACCTCACTAGGCCAGAAAAATTAGTTCATTTTCAGAGGCACTATGGGGGATATAAAGTGGGATTTTGATCAACTATATCAACTGCTAATCCTGACTCAATTCGTAAGCAGCCGTTTTTTTCCACTGCCAATGGTGAGAATCAAACCCACAACCTTCTTGTCTAGAGGCCGACATCTTACTCTCTAGACCACCCAGCCCCCCCCCCCCCCCTTTCCAAAAACCAGTTTCTTCTTTCTTTGTGTTTTTGTAACTTTCACTGATTTTGTTCACAGGTTACTATTCTATTCCCAACCTCCTTAGCTGCCACAAGACACATGCATGGCAGCTGACAATAGCTCTTTTTGACAACGACCACAATCAGGGTGCTGGTAGCCCATACAGGGGCATCAGAGATGAGAATTTTTGTCTGTTAATATCAGCTTTATATCTCTATTGAATTCCCTGGAAACTGAATTTTGCGTCAATATCACTTTTCCCTATTTTTCCACACTGGCAGCCATGTGCTCTGATGCTCCCCGCCATGCAGGCAGATATTCTCCTACTTTAGAGGAACTCTCATATTTTTATCGTTGAAACTCTCGTTTTAATATTTTGGGTAGAATTTTTTCCTATTAATTTTGCAGAATGCACACGGGACCTCCTGTTTTTCCAACGTTTTCCAAGAGTGCTAGACATCAGATCTTGCTACCTTGAGACCAGGGGAGTGTAAAAGTCATGGATTTGATTATTTATTTATTTTTTTCCTCACTGCCAATGGTGGGAAGTGAACCCAGGACATTCTTGTCTAGAGACTTACGTCTTACCTCTAGACCCCCCCACAAGAGAACTTTTGATAAATATGACTTATTTGGAGCTCTTCTTTAGCTCCATACAGTTTTGTTTGAAAACCTGAAGGTGACTTACTAACTCCATGAATCTACGAGCAATCAAATGAACAATTAATTCTAGCATATAAAATACAAAAAAAATGTTCAAATTCTATTTGAAAATTGAACTTAAAAAATTCTGACCAATCATATTGAGTGCCGTGGATATCTGCTGAGAGTTTGCAAATGGAATTTCCTTGATCTGGGAGAACAACTTTGGAATATGTACTTGCTCATCAAACGAGACATTCTCCGAAACGGATGAGAACACAAAGAGAATTGCCTCCACACTCTATTAAAGAAAGAAATAAACAAAATACTCAGTTAAGAAAAAACAAATAAAAACAAGCAATACTGTTCTCTATATTTATTTTTAAAGTAAATTTATTTCACACTTTAAGGGTTTTTAATCAACAAAGTTGCAATTATTTTTTGTGTGTTTAAATTAATTATTTCTTTTAATTTGTTTAGTCACCATTTTTGAACGCTTTGAATAAATATATAATTATAGAACGCTTTCTGGAAACAAATATAAACATTTTCAGTACAGAAGGTTTTTATCAATGTAGCGGCAGTGATTCCAGAGATAACATTTTTCATGGTTTTCAATATCAATCTACATATTTATATTTATCTAACATATAACATATTATATATGAATATTTAGATAATTGAACAAGGAATTCGATTTCACCAATACCAAGCTGACACAAGACATGTAAAGGGAATAAGACTTTTTTTTAAAAGCATATGCCAGCTTTCACCTCTGGCAAAGTCCCTAGAGACTAAGAACTGAATTGTGTGTGTTAATCAATTTTTTCCTGGCGGTGTGTGCACAGGGATCCTCACCACACAGGCAGATAAATCTTCATCTTCTGAGGTACTCATATTTTTTTCCGTCAGGGAGTACATGGCAATTCAAGCCAGACCTCGCTGCTGAGACCACGGGTGGTTGTTGCAGAAAGAAATCACAAATAAAAATCCTAACTGGTGCAGCCAGGATTTAAACTCACAACCACTCTGTCTCGAGACCAGCACCTTGCCTAGAGACCAACCAGTCCCCCAAATATAGTTTGATGACGATTCACATGAATCAAATTGACAGTGATGCACTCTGCAGCTAAACATACACGACCGAAATCGGCATGACATACAGTGACACGTATGGAAAGAGTTAAAGTACTCCCTGGAAACAAATAATAATATAAAGCTCAGAAAATACTAATCATAGAAATATCTCAGAAAACTCATAAAATACTAATCTCTCAGAAAAGACAACATGTTTCCTTGTAAAACAACTGCAATGAACGAAGATTGATAAAATCAAACTGTTAAAAATTCAACACCCAATGAAAACGAACCAAACAAACAAACAAAATCAAATGAATGCAAAATGATACAAACTGATAACACCAAGTGAATGATCAGAATGTAAACTGAAAACATCAAATAATCACAGGTTATGTTATGTTAGGATCATCATCACTGCGCTTCGGACACATCCAAAGGCCATTGCGAACTTCTCCTTGAAATACCGGCAACATCTGAGTAGAACCCTGACACACGAGAGATCCATCATGATTACATGTTGACAACAAATCATCACCAACCATCAACATCAAATGGGGGCTGGCTAGTCTGAGGGTACAAATTCAGCCTATGCGCAAGTAACACATGGTTTCTTTGAGGTGTTACTCTCCCCTGATCACTTAGACAGTGAGATCCAATGTTAGCCCTTTCAGTTAACAGCAATAAACACATTAAAGAGCCCTTGAGCCCTTGGCAATTAAATTTGAAAAGAGTAGGTCATAAATTTGCTCATTGCTTGGGCAAAGCTCTGTGCATCCAGGGTCATGCTATGGAACTCCTGCATGTGGATCAGAATTCTCCGAGGAATTTCTCGAGATTTTCTAGGGTGATAGAAAAAGTAAAGAGCCCCCGTCACACCAAGTGGCGTGTAGAGAATATAGAGTTAGTGACCACGATTTTTGGGGTAATGTGGTCAGTATTAAGCCCGTGCTGCTTTACTTTCCCAGAAAAAAAATCCGGTACCTATTTAAGGCTGGGTGAACCCGGAAGCCGTCGGTCAAGATTGAACCCTACCTCTTGTCCTTTGTAGTCCAAGTTCACTAACCACTCAGCTTTTTGCAGGGGGATATTGGAGCATTTATGAATTCATCCAGTGTTCAGTGATGATGATCCTATCAACGCTAAATTAACACAGACTGGTAACAATAATGAATGAAGATGTTAAAATTTAGAATGGAATAGCTTCCCAGCAGGCGGAGCATTCCCATATATGCTCAGCCCCTGTTCCATCAACCTACAAAGTATTCATCTCAATCATCCATACTGTTCTGTTGAACATGTTACGTTTTGTAAAATTTCACGTTAATAAGGCTGTTAATCTCTTCTTCTACCTTTCAGTTTCCTGTGCAGCTTAGGTCTTCAACAAACACTTTCCAAGTCGTTCTGTTTCTTGCCATTCTTTTAAGATCATTCCATGTCTTCCCCGTCATCTTCATTTCGGCTTCTATCTGTCTTCTCCAAGAATTCCTTGGTCTTCCTCTTTGTCTTTTCCCCTGCGGATTCCAAAAAAGGGCCTGTAGTGCAATACTCTCAGTTGGCTTCCGCAGTGTATGTCCTATCCAGCGCACTGTCTTCGCTGTATCTCTTTATCCACTGGTATTTGACTGGTACATTTCCATAATTCTATGTTAGTGATTTTGTTCTGCCATTTCCATCCTTTTATTCTGCGTAAGCATCCATTAATGAAAGTCTGTATCTTCATGATTTTCAATTTTGTTGTTCTCCATGTTTCACAGCCATATAATAGGACTGACTTAACATTGGAGTTCAAAATTTTTATTTTTGTATTTAAACTACTTTCTTTGAACTTCCATGTTTCCCAGTGCAGCAAAAGCTCCTCCTGCTTTTGATATCCTTATTTTGGTATCATTTTCTGATATCTATATCTATATTACTACCCAGATATATGTAAGATTGTACGTCCAGTAGAGGTATTTCTCCTAATTTTATTTGGTTAAAGGCTGTTAATACCAGATGAATAAAGATTGCCAACTTCAAGTCCTCTTAGTGTTCATCCGTTAAGTGAGCGTGGATGCTTTGTATCATTAAGGCAGGCCGTAATATTTGCACCCATACCATATTCGGCATGTCCAGATTTTCTAATTTAACTATTTTTGGCCAGACCTCCTGGCATTTCTGGCCTATTCTTTTTGACTTTTAACTGTCAAGAGTTCTTTAATGTATGCACACAGGACTTCCTATTTTTTTTTGCCAAAATCCAAGAGTAGACATTGAATCTCACTGCCCAGAGAGAAGGGGAGGGTAAAGCCACAAAGAAATGGTGGGCTTGAAGAGACAAAATACCACAGAGTATTGTGGGATTCAAACCAGGGATTACCGTGTCCAGGGGGCGATGTTTGACTTATAGTTAAATCCCTTGACGACACCAAATAAAGACAGATTCATAACATGTTATAAATAAAGATTACAACAAATAAATACAGATTACATCAAATAAATACAGATTACATCAAATAAATACAGATTACATCAAATAAATACAGATTGCATCAGATAAATACAGATTGAAAATACCAAATTAACACTGATTGATGAAATGTAATGAATGAAGACACTTAATACCAAATGAACACAGATTGTTAACACATTCTGTACCAAAAACCATAATTACTGAGGCGAGGAACCCAGTTTTTACTGCTTCTAATTTATTGATGTTTCCTCAATTATTTCCACTAAAATCTTGTAATTCTCTTATTTAACCTCTATTCCGACTTCCTAGGCAAATTATCCGAACAAATCGTGTGTTTTAGAATAATTTTCATTTATTTTCTCGCTGTTATTAAAAAAAAATTGTTTAATGTGTGAAAAATGGTCATGCAACAGTTTGTTAAACCTCTTGGTAGGGAATGCGTAACACTGAATGAACAAGGCAAATAACATCAAGGCAGACAACAGCAGCCTGGTCTAGTCTATTAGCCTCCGTCAGTCACGGTTGACTATGGATTTTGCGGTGCTCCTAAGAAATGTTATTGTTTTAATTTCTTTTGTGTATCCTCTTTTTCTACGAATCTGTCTATTTCTTGCTTGAGTTGCAGCTTTAGAGTGTTTAAACACATTGACAACATAAAATAAACACATTAATCACATTTTAAACAAATATTATTATATATTAGATCCATAAACATCAATTTTATAGAATCAAACATTCCTCTACCCATAGTAGGAGGACAGAGACAACGTCAAAGAAACTATAACATCAAATGATGTAGTAGTTTCCGACCAGCAGGGTAATTATTACAGCACACAACTGCAAATCTCTCTTTCTCATTCCGGCCACGGTCAATGACACAGGGAAGATATTTTTCTTTTCTTAGACCAGTTTCGATTATTTTGTTTTGGACGTTTCATTACTAGTTAGCTATGTAGCATTAGTTTTATTTACTTACATATCTGTGCGTGTGTTGTTTATTTGTTCCTGCTTAAGGGCCATTGAGCCGAAACATCGTTCAAATTTTTGTCGTCTACCAATTACGTAAAGCTATTACCATACCATTTTTTCTATTTTTTTTTAATTCTCCCTCACATTCAGTTTTACTGCAGCTTCACATTTTTATGCATTCATTTGCATTTCTTTGCCTTAATCCCCAACATCAAATGACACTGAGAGAAACTGTCAAAGGGAGAGAATTAAAACTTTATATATCTCTCTTGACACCTGAATGAGTATATGAGGAAATGATAAAGGAAGAAACATTTCTATTCCTTACCTGCCATTCCTGATCCCCCTGCTTATATTTTTCCACCAAAGACACCAGGAAGTTGACCAGTTGTGCTAACAATTCATCCCCCAGAATGCTGTAAGAGTACATCTGAGGACAAGCAAACAAACATCTTGTGCCCTATTATAAAGAAGAAGAAAAAAAAAAAGTAAAGTGCCTCTGGTGAAGTGCCAATTGGCGTATAGTGAATATGGTGTTAGTAACCATAATTTTTATAGACATTCGGCACATGATTTTTTGGGGTAATGTAGTCGGTATTACTCCCACGCCACTTTACTTTCCCAGAAAAAAATTCAGTACCCATTTAAGACTGGGGTAAACTTGGAAGCCGTCGGCCGATAAAATATTGATAAAAGACTGACAATTACAGGAGCAGACACAGTAATAGAATATAAAATTCGACAGAACTTACCATCGTGTCACCAATGTCTTGTCTGTAGCACCGAAATTGCTCCTTCTCCTCTGCAAATATTTTATTTATAAAATGACAAAACATAACTAATTTACTACCAAAAAGAGTGGGTGTTTTTTTGTCTTGTAAAAGTGCATTAATTGTCTTCTAAATAACATAGCACACATCATCATCATGTGCCATACTGGATCATGTACTTACACAATCTTCTATCTACTGTGCATTGTATCACCTCTGTTATTGATTGTTTTCCATGCCATGACACTAATCTATCCAGCAATTTCTCTCTTTGTCATCCACAATCTCTCTTTCCCTGTACTTTGCCAGTTGTAACCAATAATTCAACTTTCCTCTTCTCATGATGAGCCCGAAAAATGTTGATTATTTCTTTCTGATGTTTCTTAGGAGCTCCTTTTTGTGTTGGCCTCTTAGAGAATTTCCTCTTTGGTCTTTTTAGCTGCCCAGAGAACTTTCAACTTTGTTTTGAGAAATCCCATCTCTGTGGCCTCTAATCGTCTTTTCATATGTTTGTTTACTCTCCATGATTTGCTTCCATAGGTCAGAATTGGCTATATATATATATATATATATATATATATATATATATATATATATATATATATATATATATATATATATATATATATATATATATATATCACAGATGAACTCTCTTTCTCACTTCCATTGAAGAGGTTTGTTGCTAAGATATTTTTCATTTTCTGAAATGCCATTTTGGCCAAAGCTATTCTGCTTTTTATTTCTGTGGTGCATCTTCCATCTGAAGCGTTGCACTTGTTTCAGGTTTGTCCGTTTATTTTTATGCTGCATGATGGTGATGATCGTTTCTTTGGTATGACCATTACTTCTGTTTTCTTACTATTCAGACTTTCTTTCTTGTTGCTTTCTTTTACTATTACATCTATCATTTCTTGTAGTTGTTTCTCTGTCTCTGCTATTAAGACTGTGTCATCCGCACATCACAAATTATTTATGTTGTGACCATTGACTACAACTCCTTTTTGTCTACTATTGATCTCATAATATGTTTGCTGTAAAGTGAAAACAAATCCGGCGACAGAACACAGCCTTGTCTGACTCCTTGTTTTATATATTGGAATTGTCCTGTTTGGTTGCTAATTCGTATAGCTGCTTTTTGTTGCCAGTACATGTTTTTTATGATTCGCAGATCTCAGAAGGTAAATGTTTACAACACGCACAAAAAATTCAAAAATAATCAACAGAAAAAAAACCAATGAAGAACAGTGAACCCATACTAGTTAACTATGTCAATTTTGTCAGGTAATCCAATGAGCCACTCATGTTTAAGCAGCATGCCCACATTCAAAATGTAACAATTAAGTGGTAGTAATTTTTATGATCAAAATCAGTAACATAGAATTATGGAAATGTACCAGTCAAATATCAGTGGATAAAGAGATACAGTGAGGATGATGGCGTTGGATAGGAGACACACTGTGGAAGCCAACTGAGAGTATTACACAACAGGCCCTTTTTTGGAATCCCCAAGGGAAAAGACAAAGAGGAAGACCAAGTAATTATTGGAGAAGACAGACAGAAGCAGAGATGAAGATGATGGGGTATACATGGAATGATCTTAAAAGAATGGCAAGGCAGGACAACTTGGAAAGTGTTTGTTGAAGACCTAAGCTCCACAGGGAGCTGAAAGGTAGAAGAAGAAGAATTTTTATGATAGTAGCATGAAAACATGACTCACCAAATTGGTAACGTAATCTAGGGTTAAAATCAAATACATAATGCCATACGGAGGTAAATGCTACGATCTGTAGCAAAACTTTTAATATATTTTTCCACATTACAAGGATTTTTCTAAAAAACAAAGTTACACATTCTAATGAAATAGTCGTGATTTAAAATCGATATTGAGTTATTTGCGGGTCATCATCATTGCACTCCAAACATGTCCAAAGTGCTCAGACACCCTCCTCAGCAAGTCCAGCAGTGTCTAGCGACTGACGACTCCAGTTCTGTGTTAGTTAATAAATCTTCTTATACGCCCACTAAGTATCTCGTCTCTCGCTGTACCCATCCTATCTCTTTCATCCAAAGAAGTGACGTGGACTCATGGCCCTTGTCAAAGTCCTGTGCCTTCCCACATCTCGGAGGGCATTGATGACATCCGCCCGATTCATTGGTTGACTGTTTTCAACGACAGCACAGCTAGCTAACCTGTCCGTTCTTTCATTTCCCTGTACTCCCGCATGTCCAGGGATGTAGACAAAGGTGACAACATTAAAATCAATATTTGTAATCTAGGGTTAAAGAAAATTGAACACATCCTGGCGGCTAAAATACCATTGTTACACAGCAGTGTACTACTTTGACAATACGGGGAGCCACTAAACGTCATCTTACCCAAAGACCAAGATGAGTAATCAGAGTCTGAAGGATGCCTGGCCTTCACCAACAATATATCAATCAAGGAATAGTAGATAGGTTTGAACACCTCCATCAGGGGACTGACTTCCTCGTGTGAGATCATGCTCAGTTCATCCTGAAATAGCAGCAAACAAAAATAAATGAATGTGGTAATCTTTAATTCAAACAGAAACTAAGATCATGAAATCAATAGGGAACGGGCAAATGTGTAACACACACTCCTATAAGGTATGGTGACAGCTTAACAAAAAAGGAACACAACAAAATGATATTTCGGCCTGCATGTGGCAACAAAATGATATTTCGGCCTGCATGTGGCAACAAAATTATATTTCGGCCTGCATGTGGCAACAAAATGATAATTCGGCCTGCATGTGGCAACAAAATGATATTTCGGCCTGCATGTGGCAACAAAATTATATTTCGGCCTGCATGTGGCAACAAAATTATATTTCGGCCTGCATGTGGCAACAAAATGATACTTTGGCCTGCATGTGGCAACAAAATGATATTTCGGCCTGCATGTGGCAACAAAATTATATTTCGGCCTGCATGTGGCAACAAAATGATATTCCAGCCTGCATGTGGCAACAAAATGATATTTCGGCCTGCATGTGGCAACAAAATGATACTTCGGCCTGCATGTGGCAACAAAATGATATTTCGGCCTGCATGTGGCAACAAAATGATATTTCGGCCTGCATGTGGCAACAAAATTATATTTCGGCCTGCATGTGGCAACAAAATGATATTTTGGCCTGCATGTGGCAACAAAATGATATTTCGGCCTGCATGTGGCCACCTTCAGAAAATTAGAACAACGACAACCTGCGATGAGGCACAAATAACTATTACTACATCTAGAATGATTGGGACAGGTAAGTTACGGAGAAGTGGATGGAGGGATAAGAGATGAGATGATGAAATGAGAAAGAGATATGTGCTACATGTTGGAGGATAGGTGAAATATGGAAGTATAAGTATATCTAGAATGACATGAAAATAATGAAGTCAATGTTTCTTACTACCAGCAATCCAAAAGAAATTACTTTTTAATATGCAGAAAATAAAATACATTTTTATAAATCAGTAATCTATTAGACACAGTATTTTTGTTTGCTTGTTTTGTAAAAGCCAGCTTTGTATCTTTAGTGAAGTGCCATGGGACTGAATTTGGTATAATATCCTTTTTTTTCAAGGTAAAATACAAGGTAAAAGAGGCAGAGGCAGACCAAGACTAACATGGATGAGTAACAACAAAAGATGGACAAATCAGCCTATAGATGTACCGTCAACCTGCACCATTAAAGCAAGAGACAGAGCAGAATGGCCCTCCATGGTAGCCAACCTTCATTGCAGAGATGGCACTCGAAGATGATTCTTTTTTTCATGCCAACAATCACGTGCTCAGGTGTCCTCCGCCATACAGGCAGATATACTCAGACTTCAGAGATACTTTCATTATTTAAGCCACAAAGAAATCGTGGTTTCAATTTTTAAAAAATTCCCACTACCAGTGATGTGTATGAAACCCACGTCCTTGCCCTGAGGCTGTCTTACCTCTAGAGAACCCAGCCACCATAGTAAAGTACCCCCATCACACCAAGTGGCGTATAAGGAATATGGTGTTAGTGACCATAAATCTTACAGACCTTCAGCACATGATTTTGGGGGTAATGTGGTCGGTATTACGCCCGTGCCGCTTTACTTTCCCAGAAAAAATCTAGCACCCATTTAAGGCTGGGTGAACCCAGAAGCCGTCGGTTGGAATCGAACCCTACCTCTTGTCCTTTGTAGTCCACCAGCCCCATAAACAGATGACTATTTCGTGCTTGACAGAGGCTCTTACAAACACATACTTATGGGTACATTCATACCTGAAGCAGGTACCAGAAAGTGAAGGTCTGATCACTGCAACTTTCATCTACGGGGAAATATCCTGGCAACCCTGTACAAGCCTGAAACAGATATTTTGACGTATAAATTCAAACATGCAATACTCATATGTGCATAAATAATTTGACTGTGCTGTGGTGTCAACACTTTAGTCACCCAATGTTTCGGTTATCATCCAATGAGAATAACAACAGTGGAGTACTAGTGGGTTATCTTTCATAAAACTGTCATTACAGGAGCTCTTAAGACCAAGAAATTCTTGGAGATGAAGATGATGGGGAAGACAAGGAATACCTTAAAAGAATGGCAAGAAACAGAACAACTTGGAAAGTGTTTGTTGAAGACCTGTGCTCAATAGGAAGCTGAAAGGTAGAAGAAGACAGGAGCTCTTGCACTTCCAGCTATACAGTTTGTTTATGTTTTTTTTTTCTTTGCCAGCTTTGACCTCTGACGAAGTCCCTAGAGACTAGGAACTGAATTTTGCATGTTAATCCATTTTTCCCTGGTAGCCGTGTGCACAGGGGTCCCTCGCCACACAAACAGATTACTGCGTCTTGGCACTCATATTTTTTTTCGTCCATGAGTAATTGACATTTTAAGCCGGACCTCGCTGCTGGGACCAGAGGTAGTTACAGCAGAGAGAAATCATAAATAAAAATCCCAACTGATGAAGCTGGGATTTGAACCCACAGCCTCTCTGTCTCAAGGGCGGCGTCTTGCCTCGAGACCAACCAGTCCCCACTTATTTTGTTTTAATTCTTAGCAAATTTTAAATAGGAATAACTTTAAAATTATTCCCCTTTATTAATTTTGTGTTTAATCAATTTCTCTTCAATTACCTGCTGGGATTCTTCACCATTCCTCTAGATGCAGCATTTCCCAAAGTGGGTGCTACCACGCCATGGAAGGCACTGGAACAATCCAAGGGGACGATAGCAGCCTCAGTGCAATTGGGGAAGGTAAGTAAAAGTAAGGTACCCCCCGTCACGCCAAGTGGCGTATAGGGAAATATGGTATTAGTGACCCTATATTTTACAGACCTTCAGCACATGATTTTTGGGGTAATGTGGTCAGTATTATGCCCGTGCTGTTTTTCTTTCCCAGAAAAAAATTCTGTACCCATTTTAAGGCTGGGTGAACCCGGGAGCCGTCGGTTGGGATCGAACCCTACCCCTTGTCCTTTGTAGTCCAGTTCACTAACCACTGAGCTATCGTGGCTCCCAATTGGGGAGGGTGGGCCACAAAAATTGTAAAAAGTTTGGGAACTACTCCTTTAGTGGAATACTAAATATAAATTTTATTTTGGTTCTTCTGGGTCTTTGTTGTGGATCTAATGGTAGAAGACAAGACTAGCATCAAATTACTCATCTATATGTCTACAACAGGCCACCATCACCATCAGGCATCTGCTTGGTTATGATTCTCTTTCAGGAGTTAAGCTGAAGAACAACTTATGAACAAGGCACATGAAAAAGCCACTGCGGCTTGCCACATCAACAATCAAGTCTAAGAGATAATGGATCACATTCATCCTTTTGCATGAACAATTCAACTTCTGCATGAATAATTCAACTTCTGCATGAATAATTCAACTTCTTTCACTCAAAACATCAGTAATAACTTGAACAACATACCAAAAGCATCTGTAGCAGTGTCATTGTGTTTTGTTTCACTTCTTCTGGACCCTGCACGGACTCAACTATCAACTTGGTATGATTCTCTGATAAGGAGACAACAACTCTGCAGATCCTCTCACAAGTTTCCTGCAGATACAAATAAAGAAGACTAATAAATGCCCTTTGTTTTAACTTATAAGTTGACACTAGCTATTTTCTAATAATTTATATGAATTGGACTGATGTCTGTAATTTTGAAAAAATATGTATAACACAAATATTATATTAGGAAATGTAAAATATGATTGTAAATTTAGCCTTTACAAATAAAAGCAACTTTGTTGTTTCTTGGGACTTTTGTTCACTTTTTGGTAAGGCACAAGCTGTTTAACCTCAGACTAGATTGGGGCCTCATTATGAGGGAGGTAAAGAATAGTGACACTGTGACCTTCCAGGCATGTCGTAAGAGGCGACTAAGGAGGTTGATCGATGGCTTGACAAGCTGTCATTGTAAAAAGTATTGTTATGGAAACAGCGCCATAGATTTTAGAGCAGTGATCTCTGCAATATGTACCATTTTGGCACGCAAGGTTTCTGTTTTTGAGATTGTGGTTCTGCCCTATGTGCCGTCTTCGGCTCGAAAGGACAATAGATAGATAGATTGTATTAGACCAA
This sequence comes from Megaustenia siamemsis, assembly GCA_032433765.1. Taxonomy (NCBI): domain Eukaryota; kingdom Metazoa; phylum Mollusca; class Gastropoda; order Stylommatophora; family Ariophantidae; genus Megaustenia; species Megaustenia siamemsis. The sequence continues at coordinate 72,010,689 of JAVIAB010000160.1, read as the reverse complement.
ATTGCCACCTTAAAATGATATAGAAAACTACATTACGTATAAGGAGGTTCCTGTGTGAACCACCGGACAGGAGTTGGTACTGAGAAGCACTTAGCCCCTAAAAATGTATATGTAGGACTGTCGTGATGATCTAAGCAATTGGAGAGCCTCCAAAGAAACCGCAGAAACCAAACAAAGGACACAAGAAAATTGTCAATGCTTCGATACAAAAGTGAATGCTGGATAACACAAAATATAACATCAAGATTTTCATCATTTCATACAAACAATCAATCAATCAAAGCCCTTTAGCCCCTTACTGGAGCAGAGACCACAGATAAGGTCTCCATCCATCTCTATTCTTGAACATTCTTATACAAGCTCAATCAAAGCCACCCCTTACTGGAGCATAGACCACAGACAAGGTCTCTCCATCCATCTCTATTCTTAGACATTCTCATACAAGCTCAATCAAAGCCACCCCTTACTGGAGCATTGACCACAGACAAGGTCTCTCCATCCATCTCTATTCTTAGACATTCTCATACAAGCTCAATCAAAGCCACCCCTTACTGGAGCATAGACCACAGACAAGGTCTCTCCATCCATCTCTATTCTTAGACATTCTCATACAAGCTCAATCAAAGCCACCCCTTACTGGAGCATTGACCACAGACAAGGTCTCTCCATCCATCTCTATTCTTAGACATTCTCATAAAACCTGTCAGAGGAAAACTCTCAGAATATTTGAATCAAAATCAGCAAACGACTGCTGCTGTGTTCACACTATGGCCTCTCGTTTCCAGTGATATCTGTACCTTCCACTAACTATAACTATATCTATGCCTTATCTAGTTGCTTGCTTGTGTTCACCCGATGACTAAAAGAAGTTAGACCTCTTCGTCATCCGCCCCTAAAAGTATGTTAAGAGAGTGTAGATGTATTGTGGTTTGCAGTAGAACAGTGATATTTGCGCCCTTTGGTCCCACACATCTGACTTCAGCACTGCATTCTTTAGTACCAGGTTGCCTTCATTTTTTATTCCTATTCACTTGGCCTGGCAAGACTGGTTAGTCTGTTTCTAAGAGCACCGCAAAGAGGTGGAGTAGGATCTTGATAGTTCTGGTTCAGCAATCCTGGTGCAAGCCATCATCTATGATTCAATGATGGTGCAAGCCATCAGATATGATTCAATAACAACTTTCAACTGTTACTAAACAAAAGGTTCCCCAATTATCTAATAACTTCAGCATAGCATTTTTGAGTATTGGGTTGTCTTGGTCTCTTTGACCTCTATTCACTTCACTTGGTTGTACACTCTTTAGTAATGACTTCTAAAGCTCAAGCTGATACATGTCAAAACACACGCCAAAACACAAGTCAAAGCAGACTTCAAAACATCCGCCAAAACACATGTCAAAGCAGACTTCAAAACATGCGCCAAGACACGCATCAAGACACACTTTAAAACACACATCAAAAGAACATTAACAAGCTTTGCACCTTGTCTTCATCAAGCACTGACTGGGAAAACAGTCCCTGGAGAGCAACAACTTCTGAAAGAAGCCTCTGTATTGTTACTGGATATCTAGAAACAATATGGACAGACCACAGAAATAAATAATGGAACAAATAATCATTTAATTTGTGTCAATAAATATTGATATTTGTTAGTCTTTACATCACCCACACTGCATATCTGATAAATTTATAAGAGTTCTTCATTACATTCCTCAGTGTGTTGTGACTTCCAATATAAACTCTATGCATAGATCTTTCATCATCATCATCATGTGCCATACCAGTTAGCATAGGCAATCATGTCCTTCCACAACTCTTTGTCCACAGTACATTCTTTCAATTTCTATTGCTGACTGTTTCCTGTGCCATGACATCAAGCTACCTGATATCTTCTCTCTCTGTTGTTTGGGATCTTTCTTTCCCTGTATTTTGCCAGTTTTAACCAAGTATTCCAACTTTCCTTGTCACAATACCCTAAAAATGTTGATTACTTATTTCTGATGCTTTTTTTTAGCTCTCTTTTTGAGTTGGCCTCTGAGAATTTCCTTGTTGGACTTTTTAGCTGTACAGGGAACTCTCAACATTTTTCTAAATAATCCTTATTTTCCCAATAGAAACAAATTCGGCACTCAGGGGTCATTGGAAGTAGTAATTAGGAAGGTACATGTAGGGTAATAATGTTCAACCATGGCAAACTGTCAAATTTGGAAGAATTTGTGTTCTAATGCTGTCATTCTTACGACTATCGTAGTTTAGGGTTTTAAAAAAAAGAGATATAAGAAGAGCTTGTGGTAGATCTGGAGTAAGATGAACTGAAAACATCTGAGAAGTGCTACAATATCAACTAACAATGGTTGAGGCTGCCGGAAGGGCAAGAACTACAACTTTCTATCTCCCTAGACATCTGAAGGGGTATAAGAGGAAATAAGAGAGAAACTGGAAGCTGTCATTCAGAACCTAAGTCTACCTCTTGTTCCTAGTAACCAAGTTCACTAGCCACTGAGCTATCCCATCCTCACTATTAGTTGTGCTGATATTCAATAAACAATCATTTAACATGTTCCCTTACTAACACGTTTAGCACTGCCATTTTAAACCATTTTTGTTACATTTCAAATTATAGAAAGAAAATAAATAAAAATAGAACTAAAACAGGTTCTTGGACAATTTTCTTAGGAAGTCAGAAAAGATGTTAAATAAGTGAAATACAAGATTTTAGTGGAAATAACTGCAGAAATGTCGATAAATTAAAAGCCGCAAAAACTGGCTCCAGGGTACAATGCTTCGGTAGCTGGAACCAGTTTTTACGGCTTGTGGTACGAAATGTGCTAAAGCATTCAAGATATCACTCTCATGCATCACTGTGCCTGCTTGACATTCATTTAATCCTGTAGTAGAGTGTTATCATCTCTCTATTTCAATATCTCTGAGGCATTGGTCACAACAGTTTAAAGTGGCTTTAGAAATACATGCTTTAAAATAAAACCTAACCATAAACTCATAAATAGTTTACTTTCCTTTTTTTCAATCCACTTTATTTTCAACTGTAGATGTTAGCCAGAAACAGTATTTTAGTGCTATGTTGTCTAACAGGCTTCATCTATTTCATTTTTCATCATCATCTTTCTCATATGATACCTCCTTTTTTCATAAACAGTCTTGAGTCCTGGTATCATTTCCAACACAGATGTGCATGAGGCCAGCCGACCTTTCATTGCATTGAACTATACTGAGACCTGAAAGATATATCCTTACATTTTTTTAAGGTTTGAGACTTCTATATGTTACACACTCATACAACAGACAGCAGTGGTGGACTTTCTAAAGTGATCTCCCCATAAAGATAAAAACGGATACAAAAATATGTATAATTGAATCAAATGTCATTGAACAAACAACTCACTTGTAAGCTTCTGGATGTGCAAACACGGTTATCAGGGTATCACAGGCTATGTTGAATAAATGTGGATTACGTAAAGAGTAGAAGACCTGAAACAAAAATAATGCAACAAAGTAAGACATTTAATTTGAGGAAGTACATTAACCCTTAATTACAACACCTATATGTGACTGATGTGTTTATATACCGTAATAAAAATTACTACCACTTAAATTTAACATTAGGTGGTCTAAAGTAGTAATGTCACTGAACTTTTGACAGAGCCGTGTGTTCACACTAGGTAAGACACAGGGGACTTGAAACAAACTCAGGTATATTTATGACCTTAGTTTAACCTCATGGACTGGAAGTGTTACAATGTATATCGGTATGGTTGCCATATTTGATACAGGAGTGAAACAAGGATGTGTTTTATCTCCTTTGTGATTCAGAATTGCCATCAACTTCATAATGCAGAAATGGGGGACTGGTTGGTCTTGAGACAAGACACCAGCCTCGAGACAGAGAGGTTGTGAGTTCAAATCCCGGCTGAGCCAGTTGAGATTTTTATAAAAAATTTCTCTCTGTGGCAACCACCCCTGGTCTCAGCAGCGAGGCCCGGCTTGAAATGTCAATTACTCTTTGACTGAAAAAATATGAGTACCTCCAAAGATGGAGTTATCTGTTTGTACAGCGAGGGACTCCTGTGCACACGGCTGCCAGGGAAAAATGAAATAACACGCGAAATTCAGTTCCTAGTCTCTAGGGACTTCGCCAGAGGTGAAAGCTGGCTTCTTCTTCTTCTTTTCTCTTTCTCACTGATACCTAAAAGGTGTCGTGGTTTATATCATTTGTCGTTCTTGAGCTGCTCGAATTGTCTGAATTAGTGATTTTCCTTTGATGTTACATGTCTCTGTCACTGCATCTATCAATCTTCTTCTGGGTCTACCTCTTGGTCTTTTTCCATGCATTCTCGAGAAGAACGCCTTGAAAGCTGGCAAACTAAAAAAAAAAATAATAATAATAATAATAATGCAGAAATGCTGTAGAGGTAACAAAAGCATTGATTGGATCTCAGTTGGAGGACTTTGAACTTTGGGACGACATAGTCCTTAGCAATAGCAATGTGAACATGATGTAAGAACAAACAAATGTACCATCATCTTTCTTCTTATTTCTTTTCTCTTTTCACTGATATCTGAAAGGTGTCGTGGTTTATATCATTTGTCGTTTTTGAGCTGCTCGAACTGTCTGAATTAATGATTTTCCTTTGTTGTTATATGTCTCTGTCACAGCATCTATCCATCTTCTTCTTGGTCTTTTTCCATGCATTCTCGAGAAGAACGCCCTTGATGGTGATTGGTGAGGATTCATTCTGACCAGGTGGCCAAACCATTTAAGTTGTTGTTGTTCTATATATTCTTGGCAGGGTTTTGTTCCTACCATTTTTCTTATGGTTTCATTTGGTATTCTATCTCTTCTTGTGTTGTTTGTTACTTTTCTCAAGCATCGCATCTCACATGTATTTATCTTTCTTAATATCCCATCATCAATGGCTAGAAAAATAGAATTTGAGATCAATCTAGAAAATACAAAAGTAATGAAAAATACAATTCGCTCAGAAGGAAAAAATATACTTGGAAGAAAAAAGTGGAAGAAGCAGATCATTTTGTAGTTCTTGAAAACTGTATAGATCAAGGAGGAGACACAAAGAAAGAAAATAGAATCAGAAGAGCAAAGGCAGCAATGACTTTCAGAAACCTTGATATGGAAGTCACAATTACTAAGCACAAAAACAAAGCTAAAAAATAAACTGAATGCATTTGAAAAAAAATGCCTCAGGAAAATACTATGTATACCATGGAATAAATTCAAGACTAGTGTAGAAAAGAGAAATGACAAAGCATCCAACAATTTCATCTAGAAGAAGATGGTTATATGTTGGGCATGTGATGAAAAGAGACAACAAGAAATCTCAAAGCAAGTGGGAACCAAAGGTTAAATGAAAAAGAGGCTGACCTAAAGAAACACTAAAAAGAACACTGAGGCAAGAGGCAACAGCAGCAGGTATCGGCTCCCTTGCCGAAATTGAGAAACTCACCCAGAACAAAGCCATGTGGTGAGTTACAAAACAGGTCCAGTGCAAGTTCTAATGCTTGATAACAAAGATCGTCAGACACAAAAGTCTAGAATTTCTGCCCTGTCATCTTCGGCTTGAAAGAACTATTAATAGATATGTTGGTAAATTCTGACAGACTACCATTTGTCCATGTTACTCTTCCACTGCCAATCCTATCTATCAGTAACGTTTTGCCAAGCTCATCTTTTAATGCAACTTCTACATCACTGTGCCTGCTTGGCATTCATTTAATCCTGTAGTAGAGTGTTATCATCTCTCTATTTCAATATCTCTGAGGCATTGGTCACAACAGTTTAAAGTTGCTTTAGAAATCTATCTATCTATCTATTGTCCTTTCGAGCCGAAGACGGCACATAGGGCAGAACTACAATCTCAAAAACAGAAACCTTGCGTGCCAAAGTGGCACATATTGCAGAGATCACTGATCTAAAATCTATGGCGCTGTTTCCATAACAATACTTTTTACAATGACAGCTTGTCAAGCCATCGATCAACCTCCTTAGTCGCCTCTTACGACATGCCTGGAAGGTATGTCACTATTCTTTACCTCCCTCATAATGAGGCCCCGGTAACACACGGGATGCTTTAGAAATACATGCTTTAAAATAAAACCTAAACCATAAACTCATAAATAGTTTACTTTCCTTTTTTTCAATCCACTTTATTCTCAACTGTAGATGTTAGCCAGAAACAGTATTTGAGTGCTATGTTGTCTAACAGGCTTCATCTATTTCATTTTTCATCATCATCATCTTTCTCATATGAGACCTCCTTTTATCATAAACAGTCTTGAGTCCAAAGTCCACTAAGAAACCCACAACCAAAAAGACAGACATAGATGTCTATGGGGACAACACAACATGAAGTTACTTGCTGTATGACAGGTTCAATCTATCACACGTTTATCATCTTTCTCTCACAGTACCTCCTCTTTTCACACACATACACTCTGTTCAGAGTCCAAAGGTCCAAGATCATGAAGAAACCCACAACCAAAAAGATAGACATAGATGTCTATGGAGACAACACAACATGCAGTTACCTGCTGAATGACAGGCTCAGCCCTGTCTATGGCCAGACCAAAGTCCACCCAGCGAGAGAAAGCCTTTAATGAGCTCTGGTAAACCTCCAAGGGACTCTCATCTGTCATCAGAGACTGAAGCAAGGGGATTACTGCAGCAAGGGACAGAGATCAAGAATAAACATCAGCAATTTGCTGAAAATAAAACTCCATTTTTATAATTGTGCATAATAATGTACAAGCTAACATATGTACACTATTTATTATGAATGTTTACAAGTAATCCCACAGCAGATTATAGTGTGAGGATCAGTATTATTTTTTTTTATTACCTTTCTTTACAATGTGAGTTAGAACTTAACAGTGAAATATTTGAGTATCTGATATGGATCAAACCTAGTATCTTTGGGTTGTAAAGTTACTGAACTATTTCTACACTATATAATTGTCCATAGACATATAGGATTGAAACCTATCTTTGGGTTATAAAGTTACTGAACTATTTCTACACTATATAATTGTCCACAGACATATAGGATTGAAACCTATCTTTGGGTTATAAAGTTACTGAACTATTTCTACACTATATAATTGTCCACAGACATATAGGATTGAAACCTATCTTTGGGTTGTAAAGTTACCAAACTATTTCTACACTATATAATTGTCCACAGACATAAAGGATTGAAACCTATCTTTGGGTTGTAAAGTCACCAAACTATTTCTACACTATATAATTGTCCACAGACATAGGATTCAAACCTATCTTTGGGTTGTAAAGTCACCAAACTATTTCTACACTATATAATTACCCAAAAACATAGTTCCAGTCCATCTACTTGTACAGAACACTGACCTCCTCACCTCCAAATGCCATGGTTCAGTACACTTCACACCTATACAGTGCATGTCATTTAGCAACAACTGTTACAATCTGCAAGTATGCGCTCATCACCAGGTCGCATGTCCTTTGTTGTATTTCTTATTTTTGTAAAGCCGTCACCATAGCTTGTAGGAGTGTACATTACATCTCACCACTCGGCCCCTTGCTACCAACTTTACAGCAGCACTGCAATTATTTGCCCCTTCCCCGCATGTTCTTTGCAGAGCGTTGCATTCGCTACAGACTATCTGAAAAATCTCCATCTCTAATTAGATCTCCATGTTCAATGTTTCCTTATGTCTTGAAATCACCCTTTCTTTGGTCTGCCCCAGATGCATCATCCAGAAACCTTGCCTCCCATTATTGTTCTTTCCAGCCTACTGTGTCTTTTGATGTGGCCATAGTATTTTAATTTTCTCTATAGAGTGGTGTTTCTATGCCAGTTCTTTTTAATGTTTAAATCTTGTAAAGTCTTCATTGCTATTTTACATTATTAGGGGGCCTTGGTAGCCTAGTTGGGAAAACCACCCAACTGGACTACTGATGTTCGGACAACCCATGTTCGATTCCCGCTGGGAGCAGTGTGAATCGTACTCGTGGTTGGAAAAAAAAAAAAAATACCCCCACAGCCGACCCAGCCGTTGGCAGAAATGGGTACCAGGGTATTATCCTGGGAAGGTGAGGAATGTTGCCTCGCATCTGAGTTTAGATGCTTGAGGCGACACTATACAGAAATCTCCTAACATTTTTGGATAGCCGGCTGAGCACATATGGGTGGAAACTCGCGTGCTAAGACGCCGGTTCAAGTCTTGTACTTTACCTTTACCTTTTCATTATCCTAGGTATAGTAAGGATTCTTCTGTAGCATTTTGTTTCGCATGTATCGATTTTCTTCCTTGTTGTTTGTTAAATTGTTCGTCTTATTCTAAACAACTAGATAATATTGCTAATAAAAAAAAAACTAAAGAGCCCCGTCATGCCAAGTGGCGTAGAGGGAATATGGTGTTAGTGACCATAATTTTTATAGACCTTTGGCACATGATTTTTGAGGTAATTTGGTTGGTATTACGCCCGTGTCACTTTATGTTCCCAGAAAAAAATCAGGTACATATTTAAGGCTGGGTGAACCCAGAAGCCATCGATCAGGATTGAACCCAACTTCTTGTCCTTTGTAGTCCAATGTGTCTAATGCTGTATATAAATTTAATACACAGCCTTGTGATAGTTGTTGCAGTATTAAAACATAAATACACAACTTGCTTTACTAAAAGAAAATAAATGTAATCAAAGAAAATAGTTTTAGATTTGTTGTTTGTCCTTTCTGAAGAAAACCTTTGATTCCAACATGGGGATTTTAGATTGTTTTGTCAATTTTTACCTTGCAATTGTTTGTTTTCCTTTTCCTTCAAAAAAAAAAAAAAAAAACTCTTTTTCTTCTTCTCTTTTCCTTCCTCATTTGCCTTTCAGCATCAAGGGGAGATATAATTTGTGGTCTTTTCCTCTTCTGTTTGCTGTTGTTTTTTTAATATATTTTATGGTTGGAGTAATTCCTAGCTTTTTTTAGTTCTACCTTTATGATCTTATCTCTCATGCTGTTTCCTGTCATTTGTCTAACACATTTCATCTCAGTAGAGGTTATTTTTCTTATTGTTCTTGCATCTAGGGGCCAGGACTGGCATTGGTAGCACAAAGTTGGGATGAAGATTGGATTGTAGTGTGCCCATTTTGCCTCTAGAGCAACTCACACAGTCAGTTATGAGTTGCTAATCATTTTTAATTCAGCTTCTGATGAACATCCTCGTCCCTATACTGTAAAGTTCATTCATTTTCCTCTCAAGTAGAAGATGGCGCATAGGGTGGAAATCGTACTTCTACACAATTGACGATTTGCTATCAGTTCTTGGTTGTTTCTTAGCCCCAAGGTTGAGCCTTCCCTAGTAGTTGTTCTAAAGCTAAGGTCATACTCCTCTCATTCATCTGAACTATTGTCATTATTTACAATGTCATTTTTTAAAATAAGTGTTACTGCTTTTTTGTAGTTTCTGCAGAGGTGATACCAAACTTTAAAAAATACTTTAAAATGTTATTTTCAGGCAGCTTTTTATCTTTAGTCTTTTCAGTTCTTTAACTTATGTTTTTTCTTCTTTGATTTGTCTTGGAAATAAGATCTGCACATTTCATATCTATAGAAGTTTACAACAAAATGATATATTAATATACAACATACACAGCTGTATTTAAAAGAACAATAACAAAACTATTATCAATGACAGTTAGTGTTTACATGTTTCATCAAACGCAGTATGAACAAAATATTTTAGTAACGTAATACTGAATACAAATAGACTAAATTACAGCTGATAAACTAGGCCTTCACCGTAAAATGATTCTACAAAATAGATTGTATGAAATAATAATGACTATTCAGCAATAAAGTAATACAACAAATAACAGAAATGTAACAACAAAGTCAATAACAGAAATGTAACAATAAAGTCAAGCAGAGCCTGATTCTACTTGTTCATTGGCTACTTCTGTCTATTAATCAAGGCGGCATAGATAAGAGTTATGATTAACCTACAAGCTACAAAAATCATGAACATGCCAAATCCTCCATATCTGCTAAATAGGACTGTGCATATTTGTAGGGACGACCCAAATGTAATTAATTCTGCTAACTAATGAAGTACATGCCTAAAAGAAAAATATACTTCTAGCCATCTACATGTGTTAACTCCCTGTTAAACATACCATACCATGTTAGTTAAACACTTTTCTACTTCTTATAGTAGTTCCTGGTTGTCTAATAATCTTTCAATGCCATCAGCTTTTGTTGACTTAATGTCACAAGTTGATGCGGGCATGGCGCCCTTTTATTTGTTGATGTGGCAGGTCGTAACGGCTTCTTGATATTTCCGGCACTTACTGGAAAAGTTGGAGTTCGTCTATCTCAGGAAACTACTAGTCCAGTCTGGAGGTACTGCAATACTGGGTCCTCTATATCAGTAACAGCCACCACTACAGGGAACACGACGATCCTAGCTTCTGTTAGCCAGTCTGTTTGATGCAGATTGTTAGTGGGGGAGATTACGAGAAGGTATAACTGCTAGGTGTTATCAGCTGATGATGTGCCGACCCTGTTATTGCAATCACAAGTCACGGTCACTTATGCTCCCCCGCAATGCCAGCAGACATCATACATGGGTCATAATGTATCTTGCATCATAAGTCTCTATTCTGGGCAGGGTTCTCAATCTCATTTAGGGAGTCAGTGCCTGATATTTTTGCTTCTCTCGTCAGTATTCTTTTCAGTTTCTCTCACAAAGTTTGCCTCTTTTTCTTGTTGCTTCCCATCTGAGGATTGTCATGTGAGTCACTCCTTCACATCACATATGTCCAAATTCTCTCCCTGAACATTGGACATACTGATGGAACATTGGACATACCATATCTCTTATTTCTGCATTATCTTTGAACTCATTCCACTGTTAATTCCTGGTTGAATGAGCAATTCAGAGCTCAGGATTAAGCAAGCAAACGTGATCTTATTCAACTTTTACAAATTTGAGAATGCTTTCATCAACAATTCAGAAAGTACATTGACTGTGCATGTTTGACTATGTCTATGTAATTGTATGTTATTGACATAGTCTAGGTGTTGGTATTTGCTCTCATGTTTAAACATAATTTGTCTACTAGAGAAAAAGGCATGAAACTGGCCAAGTTTGTTGTGTAAAAGTTCACAGTAAACTTTGCTATCTATGCTTTTGGCCCAATGCATCTGACTAAAGCACAGGATTTTTAAACCATGTTTCCCTTTCCTATCCTATCCCTATTCACTTTGCTGGGCTGCTGAACTTTTCTCTGTACTCTCCACAAGGAGGTAGTGTAGATTCTTAGCTAAATCTGATTCAATGATGCCAGCTTTCAACAACCCCTAGCTGACTGACATTAGCTCAGCCATTGCATAAACACTGTGTCTGTCCTATTCTCATGATCAAAGTTATTTTGTAAAACTACAAGCACTTTTGTAATAAAATTGAGCTACACATTTCACAATTACAAGGAAAGTAAAGGAATATCCAAATACATTTTCTTGCTGTGACAACCTTCTCCATATTTAATTTATGCCCAATTTCTGCTTCCACCTATAGGTCAACTACGACATATAGGCCGAAGAAGACGTAGGGTATCTTGGGGCTACAGAGCCATTAACATACTTCCATACAAGTAGAAACTACATTTCATCATCATGTGCCACACTGGTTGGTGTCGGCCATCATCTCTCTCCACATCTATCGGTCCTTCATACGTCATAATTTCAGTTGGTGATCTTTTATTATGCTGTTTGGATAAGCTGTTCAATCATTTGTCTCTTGGTTTTCCTCTGCTTTCCTTTCCATTCATTCTGCCTGCTATTAGAGTATTCCCAATGCCTTCTTTTCACACAACATGCAAAATAAATGTAGATTGTCTCGTCCTTATGATTTTTATGATATTTCTGGTTTCTCCAGCTCATTTTATACATTCTTCATTTGCAGTTTTTGCTTTGCCCAGAATTCATAGCATTCTTCTGATAAACCACATCTCAGCTGCTTCTAATGTTCTTTGTGTTATCTTTACTTATCATCCATGACTCACTTCCATATAGTAGAACAGATTCGATTTTTGTAACTTTAATTGACATTGATTTGTTACATAGAATATATTTCATTTGATGGAATTCTGTCTTTCCTTATCCTATTCACTTTCTAATTTAAGCAGTGCATCTGCCATCTGATGTTATTGATTCCAGGTATTTGAATCTACCCACTTGTTTCAGGATTTTTCCATCTAATTTTACTCTACATTCTTTTGTTTGTTTTCTTTGATATTATCATAGCTTTTGTCTTTTTTATGTTCAGGGTCAGTCCCTTTTGTACACTTTCTGTCACAATTTCATCTAATGCTTATCACAATTTCATCTAATCAAGATTTTGCAGATCTTGTTGGCCTTTCTGTTATCAATACTAAGCTACAATTCACTGAATTAAATTTACACGCTACTTCCAATGTGTTCGCCTCATTACAGAAAGTTTAAATGTTCAACTGTTTAAATGTGCAATTTACAGACATTATGAATGGTTGTTGGATAGCTTTGATTTAGCAGCCTAGGGGTATTGCCCTTATGTGCGAATGTTTGTGAGTTGTTCTGTTCCACTTCCTTATGTATGTGCAAATGTTTGTGAGTTGTTCTGTTCCACTTCCTTATGTATGTGCAAATGTTTGTGAGTTGTTCTGTTCCACTTCCTTATGTATGTGCATATGTTTGTGAGTTGTTCTGTTCCACTTCCTTATGTATGTGCATATGTTTGTGAGTTGTTCTGTTCCACTTCCTTATGTATGTGCAAATGTTTGTGAGTTGTTCTGTTCCACTTCCTTATGTATGTACAAATGTTTGTGAGTTGTTCTGTTCCACTTCCTTATGTATGTGCAAATGTTTGTGAGTTGTTCTGTTCCACTTCCTTATGTATGTGCATATGTTTGTGAGTTGTTCTGTTCCACTTCCTTATGTATGTGCAAATGTTTGTGAGTTGTTCTGTTCCACTTCCTTATGTATGTGCATATGTTTGTGAGTTGTTCTGTTCCACTTCCTTATGTATGTGCAAATGTTTGTGAGTTGTTCTGTTCCACTTCCTTATGTATGTGCAAATGTTTGTGAGTTGTTCTGTTCCACTTCCTTATATATGTGCATATGTTTGTGAGTTGTTCTGTTCCACTTCCTTATGTATGTGCATATGTTTGTAGGTTGTTCAGTTCCACTTCCTATTCATTGAGACTTTTTTTTTTTTTTTTTTGTGCTTTCACCTCTGGCCAAGTCCCTAGAGACTAGGAAATCAATTTTGCATGTTAATCCATTTCCCCCTGGCAGCCATGAGCACAGGGGTCCCTTGCCACACAGGCAGATAAGGAGGTACTCATAATTTTTCTGCCAAAATTGACATTTTAATCTGGGCCTCGCTGTTGAGACTAGGGGTGGTCGCCACAGAGAGAAATCACAAATAAAAATCCCAACCAGTGTAGCCGGGAATAGAACTCACAACCTCTGTCTTGAGACCGACGTCTTGCCTTGAGACCAACCAGTCCCCTAAGACTATATTTAATATTATCATTTTAATGCAGCGAACACACACACACACACACACACTATGTCTGATGATTTCTGTCACTGTTGGTCAACAAGAGTACTCTGTCAAGGGACATCACAAGGCATTAGATTACCATGATCCAGTCCCTTGGTTAGTTCCTGCCTCAGAATTAACCTTCTTTGCTGAGACAAATTTGTGCTGAAGAACTAAAAGTAGAAGAAAGGAACAAAAAAAAAGGGGGATGGAAAGACGTAGAACATATTCATAGGTCAGTATTTAGCAGATAAGTTGTTTTGTTTTAGGGCACAACAGATTTCATGAGGCTAACATTGTTTTTAATTGAGTAAAATTACTCTTTATACTCTATTATGATTAAATATGTAATGTAACATTCATATAATGGAAACAGATCAATGTAACAAGATTAAAAACCAGAATTTAAGATATCAGAAGAAGAGTAGTAAGTGCAGCATGTCAGAGACATAACGACAGAGTGCTTTAAGATATCAGAAGAAGAGTAGTAAGTGCAGCATGTCAGAGACATAACGACAGAGTGCTACTGCAATAATAAAGTGAGCGTGGATTTGGATGCACTCCAGTCAACATAGTTTAAAAAAATATGGATATCTAGCTAGCTCAACAAGATGGCGATGATAAGGTAAGCACCTTCAAAAGTTGTGGTCAGGGTATGGTAAATACTCCATTCCCTTGAGACATTAAAATATGTCATGATACAAACTTGTAGAAGATGTTGCACTGATTCTGAGTTTACATCCAGAAAGAACAAATTTAATGCTTGACAGAGGCCAGAATGTCCAATAATATAAATATAAAATAAACATCAAATAGTATTCAGCACCTAAACTAATAGAGCAGGGCTGAAACTAAGAATAGCAAAATGTTACATCTTCTCAATATTCCTGTATGGTGCAGAAACATGGACATTAGACAAGAAAACAGAATATAAAATTGAAGCCTTTGAAATGTGGATTTTTTAGAAGAATAGGTAGAATTGGATGGAAAGAAAAGAAAACAAATGATGAAGTTTTAAAACAACTAGAAATAAAAAGAGAACTACTAAATACAATTAAGATAAGACAAATGAAATTTTTGGGACAAGTTAAAAGACACAACAGCCTACTAAAAGTAATATTAGAAGGTGTAAAATTGGAAGGGAAAATACAAGGTAAAAGAGGCAGACCAAGACTAACATGGACAAGTAACATCAAAAGATGGACAAGTCAATCTATGACAACCTGCACCATCAAAGCAAGAAAAAGAGTTGAATGGCGATCCATGGTAACCAACCTTCGCTGCGGAGACGGCTCTCGATGATGATGATGATGATACTAATAAAAAGACAGGTCAAACTATGACATTTCGGCAAAAGCCTTCAACGAGTATAACAAACAAACTATACAAATTCAACAAACAAATCAAAGCCATAAAACACAACAACAAATCTAAAACAGCACCTGAGCTGAAAACGAGCAGTGACTAAAAGCTGACTTTGTATCATGGTCAGCAGCAAAAGATGGTCAACTTCCTACTCCACCTGTCAGTGGTGCCTTTGGAATCAGACGAACTTGTCTGTCCATGAGGATATGGCTTAAAGAGGGAGAGCAACCATCATCAAGCTGCATGTAGTTTGTGGAACAGAACTCATCACAGCCCATCTGAAAGAATCTGTCTCTAGCCAGATTTTCCACTTCTACTGTTGCCATGTTCAAGGGCTCTTTGATGTCTTCAAACTACCTTTTTAGTCTGTTCCTGTCTTTCCTGGAACCATACCTCTCATGGCTGAGGGAGGGTACCCAAAATTGCCACGCTGAAGTCAAAGTGTTGGGCCAAAAGACACAAAATATCACATCTTCTATCATAATGCATCTACACCAATTTAATCTCCTTTTGAAGGCGGACAATGAAAAGAAGTTGTCAGACAAACACTGAAAAGTAAGAAGAAATGTAGTGGACAAAAAAGAAGAAATGCTTTTGAAAAATAAGATGATTGGGAAGTTAATGTACCCTCAAGTTCAAAGATATACAGCTCACATTTCGAGCACAGAAGTAATTTTTTTACAATTTTTGGTTCAGCAACTTCTGATTTCTCGGTAAGCAAGATCGAGTGAATAGTCCTAACTGAGAAAAATGAATAAATATTGGTCCAGGGTGAGAAAATATAAATAACCACTGGCAGCTGAAAATTGAAAAGTAGAGGTTTCCTCCTAGTCTTAAGGTCTATGGGAATACAGTATCAGTGTATTTTTTATTACACATTTTATGAGTGATGTGGTCATGTCATCCTACCTTCCCATGAAAAAATATGTGGTATCCATTTTCAGAGACTGGGCGAAATCTGAAGGCACGTTAATCAGAAAAAAAAATTCCCCACAGGAACTGAACATGATATCTTGTCCTCTACAGATCAATTCACTAATCACTGCACCACCTTAGCTTCCTATTAATATTAAATAATAATAATATACAAATTTAAAAAGAATATAAAAAAAGTAGAGTCCATGCCAAGTGGCGTATAGGGAATATGGTGTTAGTAGCTATGATTTTATAGACCTTCGGCACATGATTTTTGGGGTAATGTGGTCTGTATTATGCCTGTGCCGCTTTACTTTCCCAGAAAAAATCTGGTAACCATTTAAAGCTGAGTGAACCCAGAAGCCATTGGTCAGGATCAAACCTGACCTTTTGTCCTTTGTAGTCCAGTTCATTAACCACTGAGCTATCACAGTTCCCATTAATGACAGGTGATCAGGCTAATTTAACTTGGGGGACACAGCATAGAAAAAATAAAAAAGAGCGCTGTCACACTACACGACACATTGGGAATATGGTGTTAGTGCTCATATTGTTTTATAGACTTTCAGCACATTATTTTTGGAGTGATATGGTCAGCCTTATGCCAGTGCCAGGAAAAAAATCTGGTACCCATTTAAGGCTGGGTGAATCTGGAGGCCATCGATCAGGATCGAACCCGACCTCATGTCCTTAGTAGTTCACTAACCACTGAGCTATTTGTGGCTCCCCCGCGGCATAGAAGAAAATCCATAAAAACCTTGCAAAAACTAAACTAAAAGTTAACTAGAGATAGAACAAAGAGAAGATTTGGAACGGTTGGGAAATGAACATCTGAAATAGTTGACAATCTAACTAAAAATATGGAGGGACGGCAGACAAGCATTGCATGGGCCAGTCTTGAGCCTCTTTATGTTGTTCTGTTTGTTGTGTTTTTATATTGTTTACAAGGTTATTTTCTCAGAGAGCAATTACACTCAGGATTAACATGATTGGGAAGGAATCGGACCTAGAAACATTGGACTACTAATATATAAGACATGACGAGCACCATGCACAAGACAAATAACAGAGGATTGACCCAAAGCTCTATTTATCCTTGACGCTAAAAAGCAACAGATAGAGATCATTTCTATTTTATTTTGTCAAAAGGGAAAAAGCATGTAATCAAAATAATAAATGTTTATCTAAAACAGCATTCCTTTGCAATGAGTGGCAATGAGAGGTATTTGGCCACTGCCTGTAAGATGTTATTAAAAGAAAACATACTAATGACATATCTCATGTAAAAGCAATTAGTCTTAGAAGCTGTTCCTATGTGATGGATGAAATCTATTATGCCCTATATCTTTTAGTCATGGCTGAAAGAAGATGGTTGCATACCACACATAACAAATTGTCTGTACCCTCTGTACACTACTTGCAGCAATTTGTCTGTGTTCAAGATAAAAACACTTAAAGCAATTTGCGTTGAAGATAAACACTTGAAGCAATTTGTGTTTAAGATAAACACTTGAAGCAATTCATCTGAGAATAAGCTAAACCCTGGGAGTAATCAATTTGTGTAAATCTGATCTGAACATTTATGCAATTTATTAGACTAAGAGTAACATGGACGAGTAACATCAAAAGATGGACAAGTCAGCCTATGATAACTTGCACCATCAAAGCAAGAGACAGAGCAGAATGGTGCCCCATAGTAGCCGACCTTCGATGCAGAGACGGCTCTCATTGATGATGATGATGATGAAAGTCAATACAAATGAGAAGTTACAGAGCCATCTAATCAAAAAATGTTAAATAATAACATTTATTATACAATAACTACTAACTTTATACAACACACTGGCTGCATTTAAATAAATAAAACACAATCGGTCACAACATGGGTAACCAGCTCAAACATTTGGGCAGCTACTTGGCAGGGGAACAAATTCAATCGCAGGCACCAAACTGTAGATTTTTAAAATGGTAATTTTTATGACACATTTGTAATCTAGCGTTAAAGTAAAAAAGTTAGTAAAGCGTCCCTCTACGCCAGGCGTATGGGGAATATAGTTTTAGTGACCCTATTTTTGCCATAACCACTGCACATTTTTTAGCGATGTGCCTGGTATCAGGGCGGGCTGTCTTTACTTTCCATAAAAATCTTTGGTACCCATTTAAAGAGGATGGGTCTAAAACTTCTGGGAACTGAACCAGGACCCTTCCGATCGGGAATTAAACACACTAACCACTCAGCCACCGAGACTTCAAACCCTTTAAAGTAAACAGAATAATATCTGCATAATCTTTCAGCCATGGCTAAAGATAATATCTAGCAACAGCAATCAAAGCTAACATCTACTTGTAAGTCTATATTGATTGTTGCTACAATGACATTTACAAATGTACGAGTGAGCAAGTTACTACTGTAGATGCAAACCCCATAAAAAATGCTACCCTGCATACAGACAGATGGAAACTTGCTACAGTTAGAGGAACGCATAAATCTACACATATGAAATATTTGGTACCTCTGTTAAAAATATTGCAACTGTAACTTTGTACAAAAACATACAACTTTTACCATAAATATGTAGTGTATGGTGTGTACATATACATAATAACCTACTACACATATAAATGTTATTCTGTCAATAAGAACCTTATAAACTCTTTCATGATGGACACCAGCAACTTCTTTTCACTTGTTCTTGTTTTGACCAGATTGTATCCATTCTATTGATGCCATCTTAGCATTTTTAAAATGTTTCTTTCCTCTCCATGTGTTTCCTGACATTCTTTTGTCCCTATTTTCTTGTAGATCATATAATAATAACCATATTGCAGAAATGTTATGTTAAATTCCTTAATGTATGTCCTAGTAAAATATAAAGTTGGTTGGAATCGAACCCTACCTCTTGTCCTTTGTAGTCCACTTCACTAACCACTGAGCTATTGCAGCTCCCTAACGTGTGTCCTAGCCTGCAACATAATCTTTTCTTTAATTCTCTCTTTCCCTCTCTCTGTGTCTGAAACATTTTTTAGGTCAAACCACGTCTTTTCTTCTACTTTAAGGACAAAGCTTGTAGTCCTCAACATGTCTTTGTAGTGTCCCTCGCATTTTTTGCTATTGTCTTTATAGTTGAGTCAAACATTGAATTTCATCACATGAGTTGAATTTCACCATAGAGTTGAATTTCACCATAGAATTGAATTTCATAACATGAGTTAAATTTCACCATATGAGTTGAATTTCATCATACGAGATGAATATTACCATGAGTTGCACTCAAGAAGAATGTGTTCCAGGGTCTGGGGCCCTCTCCGGCTTGGCATGCATTGGCGTGGGTTATTCCTAATTGGTGGAGGTGGCTCCGACATCTGCAGTGGGTTGTTTCAATTTTCTTACTAATGGTATTTTTTCATCAGCTTTTTTAAAAAA
Source organism: Megaustenia siamemsis (assembly GCA_032433765.1). Classification (NCBI taxonomy): domain Eukaryota; kingdom Metazoa; phylum Mollusca; class Gastropoda; order Stylommatophora; family Ariophantidae; genus Megaustenia; species Megaustenia siamemsis. The sequence continues at coordinate 71,991,401 of JAVIAB010000160.1, read as the reverse complement.
ATAGTTTCCCTAACTTAATCTAATCATACCATCTCAATTATTCTCCCCAGCAATAGGAACCATTTAATTTGTATTTTCCAATTCGTATAGTTATTTTTTTGGTGCTTTCCATGCTTCCATATAAGCCTGACTTTTGAACTTACGGTAGTTTCTGGTGGCTTTAATTATTCTATTCTGTTCTATTCTATTCTGTTCTATTCATGGAACCAGTTTCATCTCGGTCAGGAATTCCCCAAATCCGCCCCAGCACTTGTCACAGCAGTTTCCAAAATGCATAGGTAAATTCCATTGATACGCTGGTTCCGTGCACACCCTACTAGGCTGCACAGGCAATGATTCTAATTTAATTAATCTAAGTCTATATGTGAGATAAACAAGACATTCCAGAAAACAAACATGCTGAATTAACTCTACAACCATATCCTCTACATACTTCTAGAAAAATCGTGATGATTGTTACTATAACTAGAAACTACTCTTCCAACCCAATTTACAGTGTCAAAACTAAACATATGAATGGATATATGCACGTTCGTGCATGTGTTTTTTAAAAATATTGTAACATATGTTCTATGTACAATATAATAATAAATTCAGCTGCAACACATACCTCTTCTGGAAGAACCGTAAGAACCTCAAGAAGTATTTGACATCTTGTAACAGTCTGTTTGGATAGAAACAACCAATGGTGAACATTGCACTCAACAATATTTCAATACTTTACAAAATCTAATTCCACCAATCAAAAACCCTTTCAGGCCTTATATAGAGAGGAACATAGACTATGGAAAATATCTCTTCACTCGTCCTTATACTTGAACATTTTCTCTGTTTCCTTCCAATCTAGGCCATTGTTCTTGAGGGTTTACATTTGTTCTTTTTCTCTGTGTACCCTGTTTTTTTTCTTTCCCTGTGGGTTCCATGACATTGCATGTCTTGCTACCTGATCAGTGACTGATATTTTTAATCAGCTGCCAGAATCAGCCATGAAAGAAGCTGCTCAGTGAAACAGTGACTGATATTTTAAATCAGCTGCTTGAATCAAACTATTTCAATTGCGATGCAAGAAAATCAATCATTTTTGTTTTTAAAGTAATTAAAAATAAATAGTAAAGGGAAGAGAAAAACTGGAATAATTGGTCATCACAAGGAAAATGGAGATGTTGAGAAGAGAAGGAAAGAAGAGAAGGAAGACCCATACAGGAACACCTGAAAAGATTATCCAGATGGCATAACAAACAAATTACAACAGACCTAATCAAATAAACTGTGGGCATGGGGCAAAGGACAAGCATGACTGCTAATATCATACAGCATAGCTCTAATAGACTAAAGGACACACCTTCCATTTCTCAACCAACCTGGTCCTTGAACTTTACTGGCATCACCAGGTTTTCAAAGATTTCTTTCCTTTAAAAAAAAAAACCAGACAAGGAAGAAATGATATAAATAGCGTCAGTAATAGGAAACTCTTTATACAGAGCTTCGCAGCAGAAGGCAATCTGATCATCAAAAAAAAAACCCGTCGAACAAGTGTTTCGGCCCTTTATCTTCTTGACATTGTAAGGGAGAGGGTCTGCCTGGGTCATGACTTCCAGGCGTTGACATCCTGTCACATTGACTCTGAAGTTTACAATGTATACTTTCGGCACTATATCACTAAACTTACTCGATGCAAAACTTCTATTTGAATATGGTTCATAAAATAATACTTGCAGGCAATGAGGCAAATCCTTCCTGCTGGAATGTAGCAATGAGATTTTGTATAGCGCCTGGCCAGTTTTCTGGAAGCAATTGGAGTACCAAAGCGGACAACTGTAGATTAAATCACAAAGCATGATGAATTTATGGAAAGTGGGGATCTGCGAGGACGAGTGTGTCCAGTGAGGATGAATTAATGATTTGGTGACCAGTATGGTTGAATTTATGGAATGAAGGTGTCACTGTGAATGAATTTATGATGAAAACTAATGAATTTATGATGAAAACTAATGAATTTACAGAAGAGAAGAGGCATGTGGGGGAGAATGAATTTATGAAAAAAAATATGAATTTATAAAAAAAAAGAGAGGTAAGTAATAATAAATTAGAGAAATCGCCAATCAACCACTAATATCTTCAGTAATAAAGAAAAGACGATGGTCATACGTTGGACATGTGATGAGAAGAGATAATAATCGAATAGCAAAGCAAGCCCTCATATGGGAAACAACAGGTAAAAGAAAAAGAGGAAGACCCAGGGAGACACTGAGAAGAACATTGATGAGAGAGGCAAGAGCAGCAGGAATCGGCTCCCTCAATGAGATAGAACTGCTTGCACAGAACAGAGACAGATGGCGAGATTTGATAAAATATCTTTAAAAGAAAACTGTTAGAACAAAAATTCATATAGGAGAAGGTGTATCTTGGTCTACGCCCTATGGGCCGGTTACGGCTCGAAAGGTCAATAGATAGATAGATAGAAGTAATAATGAATTTATGTGGTGGTTGTAGGGGAGATGGGGAGTGATGACAAATTTAAGGACAAAATGGAATGGCAATAAAGGAAAATAATGAATTTATTGAATTATGATGATGATGATAAAGATTAGGCTACAAAGTCAAGGGCGTAGTGCAAACGAGTTTAACGCCAAAAAATCAAAAATCAGGCGATGAGTATGAGTAAATTAATTCAAGGTGATGAGGATGAGTTTATGGAATTAAAGAAAAGTTGTGGTAACCAAATATATGGTAAGAATGAATTTATGGAATTAAGGTATGAATTTGGTAAACTGATGAAACCAAAGATATGGTAAGAATGAGTTTATGGAATCAAGGGATGAAAATGGTAAACTGATGAAACCAAAGATATGGTAAGGATGAGTTTATGGAATCAAGGGATGAAAATGGTAAACTGATGAAACCAAAGATATGGTAAGGATAAGTTTATGGAATCAAGGTATGAAAATGGTAAACTGATGAAACCAAAGATATGGTAAGGATAAGTTTATGGAATCAAGGGATGAATATGGTAAACTGATGAAACCAAAGATATGGTAAGAATGAGTTTATGGACTCAAGAGATGAATATGGTAAACTGATGAAACCAAAGATAAGGTAAGGATGAGTTTATGGAATTAAGGTATGAACATGGTAAACTGATGAAACCAAAGATATGGTAAAGATAAGTTTATGGAATCAAGAGATGAATATGGTAAACTGATGAAACCAAAGATATGGTAAGAATGAGTTTATGGAATCAAGGGATGAATAAGGTAAAATGATGAAACCAAAGATATGGTAAGAATGAGTTTATGGAATCAAGGTATGAATATGGTAAACTGATGAAACCAAAGATATGGTAAGAATGAGTTTATGGACTCAAGAGATGAATATGGTAAACTGATGAAACCAAAGATATGGTAAGAATGAGTTTATGGAATCAAGGGATGAATAAGGTAAACTGATGAAACCAAAGATATGGTAAGAATGAGTTTATGGAATCAAGGTATGAATATGGTAAACTGATGAAACCAAAGATATGGTAAAGATAAGTTTATGGAATCAAGAGATGAATATGGTAAACTGATGAAACCAAAGATATGGTAAGAATGAGTTTATGGACTCAAGAGATGAATATGGTAAACTGATGAAACCAAAGATATGGTAAGAATGAGTTTATGGACTTCATGGGATGAATATGGTAAACTGATGAAACCAAAGATATGGTAAGAATGAGTTTATGGACTTCATGGGATGAATATGGTAAACTGATGAAACCAAAGATATGGTAAGAATGAGTTTATGGGCTTCAAGGGATGAAAATGGTAAACTGATGAAACCAAAGATATGGTAAGGATGAGTTTATGGAAACAAGGGATGAATATGGTAAGCTAATAAAGCTAAAGATACTGTGAAAATGATAATATGGAACCATGAGATTGATGATAATGTCTTGATGAAAACATGGTAAAAATGAATCTACAGAAACATGTGAGCAGAGAGAATTTATTTCTAAAAGGATCAGTGCAGTGATTATCAGCTTTTAAAATTAATCAATTGGTGTAAATGAGTTCATTTCTGGTCCCAAACAATTCGAGAACCACTGTGCTATAAACAAAGAACATTCTGGAACAGCTTAAGTCTATGTACTCACCCCAACACACATGTACTCACCCCAACACACAATCTTGTCAAAATGACTTTTGGCCCTGAGGAAAACTGGACTATTGTTTCCAGCAGCCTGGATTTCAAGGACTCATACTGTTCATGTGGGATTTCATGCCTGCAGAAGTAGAATTAAATTGATCATAATAATCAGTCGGGTAAAGGTAAAGTACTTGAGGCTTGAAAGTAAAGAGACTTGAATTGGCGTGTTAGCATGTGAGTTTTCAGCCATTTTTGCTCGGCCGGCAATCCAGAAGTGTTCAGAGACTTCTGGATAGTGTCGCTTCAAGCATTGAAACTCACGATGCGAGGGGGCATTCCTCACCTTCCCAGGGTAATACCCTGGTACCCAATTCTGCCAGCGGCTGGGTCTACTGCGGGGGTATTTTTTTTTGCTAACCACGAGTACAGCTCACACTGCTTCCAGCAGGAATCGAACACGGGTTGTTCAAACATTTGTAGCATAGTCAGGTGGTTTCCCCAACTAGGCTACCGAGGCCCCCTATATATAATAGATCAAATTGCTGTCAACTACAATAAAGCTGTTAAAGTAAGGATAAAGAAGGCCAGAGAAAAATAGACTTAAAACAAAGTCGAAGGTTTATGAGCACAGATCTAGTAATGTCTTTATTCCCAGGGCATTGAAGCTGAATTATATTCGCTGGCAATAAAGACAACTAGTCCTGCATGAATATCAGAACAATGTAGCATCAGAAACAAGAAAACAGATGTGCTTACAAAAGCAGGTGGGAGCATTCAACAGTCCAACCAACCCCAGGGCCCCAAAGAAATAAAGACAATCCTGAAATGAACTAGGAAAACAGAATGGAGGGGGTTACATGGAAAATATGAGACAGGACATGACAGCTTGAACAAATTCAGCACACATGAGCAGGCCAAGATCTTCAGACTCAGAACAAGTCACTGTGGCCTCTGAGCACACCTACACAAGCTATGACTCAGTGGCTTTGCATCGTGTGACTGTGGAAACTCCAGAGAATATCCTACAGGACTGCAGCACTCTCAAAACCCTAAGCATGAAAATATGACCCACAGAAACAACCCTTCTTGACAAGTTATGGGGAACCGGTGAAAACCTCAAACACACTTTCTTATTCGTGACCAATGCTGGGCTAAATATCTACACGCCTGTTGGAGCATGCCCTTTAACTAAAATGACATACGTTACGTTTGAAATGATTCAATTGTATTGTTGTATAAACAAACATAGATTCAAAATGTTAATATGAGAGATTAGATGTCATGAATTAAGTGGAACGTAATATAAAATATATAGTCCAGGTGTAATTTTTCCAGAAGTGGCGGAGAGATTAGATGTTATGAATTAAGTGGAACGTAATATAAAATATATAGTCCAGGTGTAATTTTTCCAGCAGTGCCGGAGAGATTAGATGTTATGAATTAAGTGGAACGTAATATAAAATATATAGTCCAAGTGTAATTTTTCCAGAAGTGGCGGAGAGATTAGATGTCATAAATTAAGTGGATGGTAATATAAAATATATAGTCCAGGTGTAATTTTTCCAGAAGTGGCGGAGAGATTAGATGTCATAAATTAAGTGGAACGTAATATAAAATATATAGTCCAGGTGTAATTTTTCCAGAAGTGGCAGGCTAGATAAACATTCTGATCAGACTTTATAGGAGGGAATTCTATATTTGATGTCATGACTGCGTGAAACTAAGATAGATATTTTAAACAGCAAGCGCTCAAATATCAGCCGTAAAGTTGCACATTTGGACGAAATAGTAACAATAACATGATTTAAAATTGATAGTCATAATCTAGGGTTAAAAATGTCTTTGTAATTATTTACTGAAGACTGACAATGTGAGTGATAAGTATGTAGTTATGTGACTTGATGCAGTGACAAGCATGCAGTTATGTGACTAGATGCAGTGATAAGTATGTACTTATGTGACTTGATGCAGTGACAAGCATGTAGTTGTGACTTGATGCAGTGAAAAGCATGTAGTTATGTGACTTGATGCAGTGACAAGCATGTAGTTATGTGACTTGATGCAGTGACAAGCATGCAGTTATGTGACTTGATGCAGTGACAAGCATGTAGTTATGTGACTTGATGCAGTGACAAGCATGTAGTTATGTGACTTGATGCAGTGACAAGCATGTAGCTATGTGACTAGATGCAGTGACAAGCATGCAGTTATGTGACTTGATGCAGTGACAAGCATGTAGTTATGAGACTTGATGCAGTGACAAGCATGTAGCTATGAGACTAGATGCAGTGATAAGCATGCAGTTATGAGACTTGATGCAGTGACAAGCATGCAGTTATGTGACTTGATGCAGTGACAAGCATGCAGTTATGTGACTAGATGCAGTGATAAGCATGGAGTTATGTGACTTGATGCAGTGACAAGCATGTAGCTATGAGACTTGATGCAGTGAAAAGCATGTAGCTATGAGACTTGATGCAGTGATAAGCATGTAGCTATGAGACTTGATGCAGTGATAAGCATGTAGCTATGAGACTTGATGCAGTGATAAGCATGCAGTTATGAGACTAGATGCCGTGACAAGCATGTAGCTATGAGACTTGATGCAGTGACAAGCATGTAGCTATGAGACTTGATGCAGTGATAAGCATGTAGCTAAGTGACTAGATGCAGTGACAAGCATGTAGTTATGTGACTAGATGCAGTGATAAGCATGCAGTTATGTGACTAGATGCAGTGATAAGCATGCAGTTATGTGACTAGATGCAGTGATAAGCATGTAGTTATGTGAATAGATGCAGTGATAAGCATGTAGTTATGTGACTAGATGCAGTGATAAGCATGCAGTTATGTGACTAGATGCAGTGACAAGCATGCAGTTATGTGACTAGATGCAGTGACAAGCATGCAGTTATGTGACTAGATGCAGTGACAAGCATGCAGTTATGTGACTAAATGCAGTGATAAGCATGGGGTTATGTGACTTGATGCAGTGACAAGCATGTAGCTATGAGATTTGATGCAGTGAAAAGCATGCAGTTATGAGACTAGATGCAGTGACAAGCATGCAGTTATGAGACTTGATGCAGCGACAAGCATGCAGTTATGTGACTTGATGTAGTGAAAAGCATGCAGTTATGAGACTTGATGCAGTGACAAGCATGCAGTTATGAGACTTGATGCAGCGACAAGCATGCAGTTATGAGACTTGATGCAGTGAAAAGCATGCAGTTATGAGATTTGATGCAGTGATAAGCATGCAGTTATGAGACTTGATGCAGTGACAAGCATGCAGTTATGTGACTATATACAGTGACAAGCATGTAGCTATGAGACTAGATGCAGTGATAAGCATGCAGTTATGAGACTTGATGCAGTGACAAGCATGCAGCTATGAGACTTGATGCAATGATAAGCATGTAGCTATGAGACTAGATGCAGTGATAAACATGTAGCTATGAGACTAGATGCAGTGATAAACATGCAGCTATGTGACTTGATGCAGTGATAAGCATGTAGCTATGAGACTAGATGCAGTGATAAACATGTAGCCATGAGACTTTATGCTGTGATAAGCATGTAGCTATGAGACTTGATGCAGTGACAAGCATGTAGCTATGAGACTTGATGCAGTGATAAGCATGTAGCTATGAGACTAGATGCAGTGATAAGCATGTAGCTATGAGACTTGATGCAATGATAAGCATGTAGCTATGAGACTTGATGCAGTGAAAAGCATGCAGTTATAAGACTAGATGCAGTGATAAGCATGTAGCTATGAGACTTGATGCAGTGAAAAGCATGCAGTTATAAGACTAGATGCAGTGATAAGCATGTAGCTATGAGACTTGATGCAGTGACAAGCATGTAGCTATGAGACTTGATGCAGTGATAAGCATGTAGCTATGAGACTAGATGCAGTGATAAGCATGTAGCTATGAGACTTGATGCAATGATAAGCATGCAGTTATGAGACTTGATGCAGTGATAAGCATGCAGTTATGAGACTTGATGCAGTGATAAGCATGTAGCTACGAGACTAGATGCAGTGATAAGAAGCATGCAGTTATGAGACTAGATGCAGTGATAAGCATGCAGTTATGTGACTTTATGCAGTGATAAGCGTGCAGCTATGACACTTGATGCAGTGATAAACATGCAGCTATGAGACTAGATACAGTGATAATCATGCAGCTATGAGACTTGATACCCTAATTTTAAAACTTACCAAAACCTGACAATTTTGACATGCAGACAACTGGCCCCATAATACTGAACTTCAATGCCCTGTGAAGGAGAATAAAGGCAATACAGAATCTAGATGGGCCGAAGAAAATTTGGATTTTCCCATCACAACTTTAATGCCGAAACTAACAGGAAAATAAAGCTCACCACACCATCCCCATTATTTTTTGTTATGCTAAATCTTTTCCCTGTTGCCAGAATGAAGCTTGCAGTTGTCTTGAAGTGCACCTGTACACCTTTAACCACATTCTCTGTCAGTGCCCAGAGTTTGGCACCAAATTTTATCCTCAAAATTACCTTTTGGTGACTGTTCAAACAATGCTTGTAAACAAAAACTGTTCTGAATTTGTTAAAACCCCTAATCTGGACTACTGCCAGAGCTACTGAGTTTAGTGCTCTGCGCACACTGTGAGCTGTGTATTTCATCAGAATCATGTTTCGATGTTCCGACTGCTTACGATGAATGATGATATCGTACAATGTAGGTACAGTTCAGTTACGTTCACTTTAGGTGCTGCTTTGCCTTATGCCTTTTGGAGTGTGCTTTAAGCTGCAATGATGGTGGGACTGCAGCTGCCTTTCTTTGTTTGAATCTTTCAAAGAAGTAAAACAGAAAAAGTAAAGAGCCCCGTCACGCCAAGTGGTGTAAAGGGAATACAATGTTAATGACCATAATTTTTATAGACCTTTGGCACATGATTTTTGGGGTAATGTGGTCGGTATTATGCCCATGCCGCATTACTTTCCCAGAAAAAAATCTGGTACCCATTTAAGGCTGGGTGAACCCGGAAACCGTCGATCATGATTGAACCCAACCTCTTCTCCTTTGTAGTCCAGTTCCCTAACCACTGAGATATTGCTGCTTGATCTTTCCATGAGATGAGTTTTAATTTGGATGATTCCAATGGCACGGGCAGTTGAGCAATTATGGATTTTAATTGGTTTGTGATGATACCAGGGCCTTCGGCCAACCATAACCACCTGGACTACTAAGTTCAAGATGTTGAGCTTGATTCTGATCGATGGCGTCCAGGTTCACCCAACCTTAAATTGGTACCAGATTTATTATCTGGGAAAGTAAAAACGGCATGGATGTTATATTGACAACATTACCCCAAAAATAATGTACAGAAGGTATATTAAAAATATAAGCACTAACACCATATTCCCTATACGTCACATGGCGTGGTGGAGCTCTTTACTATCTTTTTATTTAACCTTCATAAAAGGAAACAAAATACAAGTGAACTGTAAAGAGATAAAAGTGCTTAAATCAGACCAAAGAAAGACAAATTATGTGGTACCTGCTACTAATGTTTCGATTCATCGAGACAAGTCACTCATATGTGCAACTTCTGGCCATAAAAAACTGAACACAGAAGAAAATTAAAATATTAAAATGTCTGAAGACAAAGAAAAAAAAAGAACAGAAATCTCAAAACCCTATACAAAAAGAGAGTAGAAATCTTCAGGTTTCAAACAAGAATATCGTAGGTTAAATGCCTCTCTTAATAAACTGAGTTAGTGTAATATCACTTGCTAGGATAAACAAGATCCATGTTCTTCAACAGAAACAAGAAATCAAGAAAGATGCATCAATTGGGTACAAGTTTTCAGCCCTCAAAATCTAGAGAAAGAAAGTTTGGCTTTTTATAAGTAAGCCCACATGACAAACTACGATGAATCAGAGATGATCTTTAACTCTAGATTACGTCGAAAATTTAGGAAATCAGAATAAATTCTTGGAATTGAAGTTTCCCTTGGGCAAACATCCCCCCCCCCCCAACCCATACCTTCCTAATTATTGCTCCTGATAACCCATGAGTGTTAGATTTGCTCCATTTGATGTAGAATTTTTTTTTCAAACGTGTGGTTCGTAACAAATAATTAAGGTGTCACCAAAATGCAGCTGCTAATTTTCATAAATTCTGCCAGTTTCCAAGAAATTTTGTTGTTTTCTTTTCTTTCCCTATAACGTGGGAATCTCTTCGGCTGTCAGGCCAGACATCAAATAAACCTTTGTAACACGGGATAGGCAGCAAATGACACTAAGGGGAAGCCGAACATACGCCTGGAATAATGGACTGATGGCTGACGTTCAATAGACAACCTAACATCTCCGGTAACCACAGCGCCATGCAGCCAATTTTAGGCCATAAATCAAACTTAATTCAAGAAATGATTACCACTTCGGAATCCTGGGTCTCCTCTTCTTGGGTAAACACAAAGCTGCATAGCAAAAGTTCAAAGAAAATCTTATTTTCCTACCTCCAAATGTAACATTTAGTATTCGTAATTGTTTCGAAGGTGTCGTAAAAACGACACTCCCAGATAGGTGTCATAATCTAGAGTTAATCAGTACTTCCAGTCCATGATGCTTGCTGGTCTAGATGTTTAGCAAAAGTCGATTGCTGAAGGATAAGAAATGGTTGAGAGAAGACACAACAATGCAGCATTCACCACCATCAACAAGAGAGCTGCTTGTATCACTGTGGTGCAGTGACGCTGCAATATTCATGTCATTTGGCAAGACACAAACTTCATATGAACATATTTTTGGGAACCAGACGTTGTATTACCTAATCATTTTCTACTCTTTCAACTGGATTGAGTAGCCTGGCTTCAATGAGAAGAAGAAGGATGTTGATCAACACACTCAGATTTAAGTCACTAAATACTATCAGCTCATGTGCATCATTGACCCCAAAAAAGTGTACATCATCTTCATATTTAACTGTTAAGTGGGCGTGGATGCATTATGTTGTTAGCTCAAAGCAAGTCAGCGATATCTGTGCCTTTAGGCCTAACGCATCCGTCTTCGACACTGGCAGATTGGCTTAACAATTATTGCCTTGGCGGTGGCCTTTTTTGAGACTACTCTTTGAGACTTTTAACTGCCAAGAGATTTATTTGGTATGCAGAAGTGCACATGGGACTTTCTGTTTTTCGCAGTTATCCTAGAGGGCTAAACATCAGATCTCACTACCCAGGACCAGGGCAGCGTAAAGCCAAGAGGAAACCATGAATTTGGAGTCAAGAAACTCCAACAGTCTAAGGTGAGTTTCAAACCCAGGACCTTCCTGCCCAGAAGCTGCTGTCGTACAGAAAGACTACCCAACCCCCCAAAACTTAAGTATATAATGAATGAATTATGCAGAGAATATATTTATAAATAAAATGCACAAAAACAAAGCTCAGGATTTTCAAATCAAATGTATTATCCACTCTTACTTACGGATGCTAGAGCCGGAAAACAACTAAAAAAATCAAAAATAAACTGGATGCCTTTAAAAATAAATGCAGGGGGACCGGTTGGTCTTGAGGCAAGACGCCGGCCTTGAGACAGAGAGGTTGTGAGTTCAAATCCTGGCTGAACCAGTTAGGATTTTTATTTATAATTTCTCTCTGCGGTAACCACCCCTGGTCTCAGTAGGGAGACCCGGCTTGAAACGTCGAATTCCTCATCGACTAAAAAAATATGAGTACCTATGAAGATGGAGTTATCTGCCTGTAAGGCGAGGGACTCCTGTGCACACGGCTGCCAGGGAAAATTGGATTAACACGCAAAATTCAGTACCTAGTCTCTAGAGACTTCACCAGAGGTAAAAAGCTGGCGAACAAAAAAAAAATATGCCTCAGGATACTTTGTATACCATAGAATAGATTCAGACTAATAAGAGAAATGACAAAGCATTCAAATAATATCAACTATAATCAAGAGAAGAAGGTGGTCATATGTTGGCCATGTGATGAAAAGAAACAAAGAATCTCAAAGCAGGCCTTCAAATGGGAACCAGAGGGTAAAAGAAAAAGAGGTCAACTTAGAGAAATACTAAAAATAACACCATGAGAGGCAAAAATAGCAGGCATAAGCTTCTTCGCCGAGATTGAACAACTCACCCAGAACAGAACTGTGGGGTGAAACATAATGCAGGTCCTGGAGCAAGATCAAACACCTGAAAGATCACCGGACACAAGAGTCTAGAATTTCTGTCCTAGCTGAAAGGACGATGGATGGGTGGGTTGGATGGGTGGATGGATGCGGATGCATGGATGGATGGATTGATGGATGTGTGGATGGATGGATGGATATAGATGAGTAACAGAAAAGATCAGGAAAATACCAGCTGCTAACAGTAATGAAAGATTTATGAATTGATGTTATGATGTTAAAGAATGGTATTGTAAATCAATTCAATGTGTTGTATAGCTGTGCATCTGACCTTATTTGGGGCCATCAGATTCCAACAGAATGACCATGCTGCAGGTGATATCTGAGCACCCGTCAGCCAGAAATGGACCTCACTTTGTAGACTAGGGTTCAGGTAAAATTGCTTGACTGCCTATAGGAAACAGAGAAAATATTTCAAGAAATATATACACACACACACATATATATATCTTGACCGACGGTTGGTAGCTAGCAATCATAGTAAGTCAGTAATTTGGTAAAATATTAGTGTCTTATGCTGCATGCTGTTTTGCTGAACAGCTTCTCTTGTGGCTGAATCTGTCAATATTGGATAGACATTTTGACCATAGAATGAACAAGATGTATTCATGATAACTAGCCTTGTCTCCTTTCTTCTGCGTCTCATCTTCTGAATTTGATATCAATACTGCCTCAAATATTGATGTGCTTTATATATCAGCATTGGTCTGCCCTTTGGTCTCTTTCTGTCACTAAGTTTGCCATACAATATTTATTTGGGAATATGATTGTTTATGTTCTTCTTACATAACTCAGCCACCTTAGTCTCTGACTCCTAAGTGTTGCCATGATGGATGGGAGTTTGGTTCATTCTAAGACATTAGAGTTGGTTATTTGTACAAACCATTTGATGTTCATAATCTCTACGGCAATTCACATGAAAGCTGTTTAACCTTTTCTCCTGCCCTGCATAGGTAGTCCAAGTTTCTGATCCATATAGAAGTGTACTAAACAAACAACTTTGGTAAATTTGAATCTTAGTCCTGAGTGTTAGTTTGACGTTGGCCAATGCTCTTATCTTGAGGTTTACCCAATGAGGAAATTGCCTTTCCGACAAGACAACATTAAATTACATTTGTAACTGGATGAAACCATAAGATGATGCACAAATCCATATATTTGGTACAAAACACGAGTTATGTGTTAGTTACAATAACTTTAACAATGCTTTGTTGAAAAGATGAAGTGGGTAGCCCAGCATGCTGCTTCAGTCTATCATGGTATACATTGCATTTCACTTCTAAACTCAAGAATTATTTTGTTAGTTTGCTCAGAAATGTTTTTAATTCATTTTAATTTATGAAGCACCTAATGATTTCAAATTTCTATACAATTTGAATTCCTAGTTTAACCCTACATTGCAATTCCGCTGTAATAAATTACCATCTCAAAATACAAATTCTTAAAATTTGACATTTGCTACGGACAAACATCTGAAAAAAAATGTCTTACTTTAGCTTTGCATTTGTTTGTACAAGGTAGCCCTCCCTCTTTAATCCCTACTTGTTTGGTCAGACTCATTAGTCTGTTTCTAGGCATACTATAGAGGTGATGCAGGATTTTGATCTGTTCTGGTTCTCTGATCTTCATGCAAATGGTTAGCTATGAGCAAATGAGCACTCTTCAACCATGTGAGAGCAGGTTTGTAAGAAGAGAACTGAAATTAGGCTAAAAGTTTTCTGCTAGAAATAGAGCTAAAGTAATCATCCAGCAAAGTTGAGCTTACATGTTAAGTGTCTCCATTATATGAATGAAGGTTCAGGTATTTACTGCAGCTCTGCATAGGCTTTTTGAGACCCATTTTTAAAAATGTAATAAATTGTGAATTACTTGCGGTATCATCATCATCATTTGCCATACCAATTGGTGTAGATGATCATATCCTTCCACAATATTCTATCCACCGTGCATCATATCAGTTCTATTGTTGACTGTTTACCATGCCATGACAACTAGCTATCTAGTATCTTCTCCTCTCTGTTGTCCACAATCTCTCTTTTCATATATTATGCCAGTTGTAACCAAGTACTCCAGCTTTCCTCTTCTCATGATGTACCCGAAAAATTACAATTGTTTCTGATGTTTTTTAGGAGCTCCCCTTTTGTGTTGGCCTCTTTGAGAATTTCCTCGTTCATCTTTCTAGCTGTCCAGGGAACTTCCAACATTCTTCTGATGAATCCCATCTCTGTGGCTGCTAATCACCTTTTCATTTGTCTGTTAACTGTCCATGATTTGCTTCCATGGGTTAGAACTGGCTCTATTTAATATAATAATAATACTTTGTTACATCCATAACAGGTAGCTCCATCATAATTACTTAGAATATTTGGAGATTTAAACTTGAAGATCTTAAACTTGAAGATCTTAAACTTGAAGATCTTAAACTTGAAGATCTTAAACTTGAAGATCTTAAACTTGAAGATCTTAAACTTGAAGATCTTACATGAATTTATTGTTCTGCTCAGTCAGGAATCAAAGTATGTATCCGTTTTGTTCACCGGCTTGCAACCGCAAGCAAAGCCCTTATGGGCTTTTTTTTTTTTGGCAGGGGGACTGAATTTTGCATGAGAACCTGTTTTGTTCCCAATACACACAGGCAGTGTGAGTATAGCTCGAAGGGTGTTTTGTTTCCGGGAGAACACCCCAGTTACCCAACTGTATAAAGGTGTACCCGACTCTCAGAGCAGGGGCAACTAATAACTAAGAAGAACAACCAAGGTTTTATTTAACTTCAAAAGATGCTGTATAAATATAAGTTGGTGCAACAGTAGAAAGCTGTTTAAAACGAGTTTCAGCATTACCTGCTCTACATTTTCAGCAGTATAATCCATTACTGCAAACAGCTTTCTTTGTTTCCTTAATTCTGAAAAAAAAAAAAATAAATAAAAATGCTCAACTACATTTACAATATCAAAAATAAAATTATAATAATAACTTTGTATTAAAATACACAGAAAAATATTCAGCCATGCTTGTTCTACTCTACACTTTCCTCTTCAAAGTGTCAAGGAAGAAATGAAGTTCAAGTTCTCACTTTTAGTGATCTCAACCACTGATTGTTGAACAAATTATAGATTTTATAGAAAGTATATTAGAAAGTTTGGGTTTCCGGTTGTTTCCAAAATGGAGGAATTATTTTTCTCCGGCTTGGTATAGAACCGTTGATCAGAGGTTTAACAAGCCGCTATCGTAAAAACGATGTTAATGAAACGTAGACCTGATACAGAATGTGTAAATTAGCAGTAGATAGTAGTGATAGTTTTTTCGGCCCTAAAACAACAACAAAAATAGGATTCTGGAATGTGCGAACAATGGCCGCTCCGACGAAACATGCACAGGTCGCGAGCGAGATGGACAGATACGATCTAGATATTTTAGGATTAAGCGAAATGCGCTGGCCTGGAACAGGTAGGAGATCTATTGATAATAAAATAGTAGTTTTTTCTGGAAGGGAAGATGGAAAACACCGTGAAGGAGTAGGCATAATGATGACAGACAAAGCTGCAAGAAGTTTATTAGAATGGGAACCGGTAAACAGCCGTCTGATACGAACACGATACAAAACAAAACATGGAAGACTTTCAATTATTCAATGCTATGCGCCTACTAACGAAGCTGATGATGAAGTTAAGGATGATTTTTATAATCAACTGCAACAACTTATAAACAAAATACCAAAACACGATCTCTTAATTGTAATGGGAGACTTCAACGCCAAAGTAGGACAAGATAACGCAGGAGTGGAACATGTGATGGGGAGAGAAGGCTGTAATACAACAAGTCAGAATGGAGAAAGATTAATAGAATTATGTTTAATAGAAATTTAGTTATAGGTGGGACATTATTTCCACACAAAAATATTCACAAAACAACATGGATATCTCCTGATGATAGAACATCAAATCAAATTGACCACCTATGTATTAAACAACAATTCAGATCATCATTAATAGATGTAAGAGCATACAGAGGTGCTGATGTTAATAGTGACCACAACCTGTGCATTGGGAAAATAAGATTAAAATTTAGAAACCAACAGAAGAGGTCAATTACACATAAAATTGATAGTCATAAACTGAAAGATGAAGCCATAAAGGAAAAGTTTAACATAGAGCTAAGTAATTGTTATTCAGCACTTGGTGAAATAGACTTAGATATCAATGAAATGTGGGACTCACAGAGCAAAATACTAATGACAGCAGCAGAAGCAAGTGCTGGACTGAAGAAAATGGAAAAACGAGCTTGGATCTCAGACACCACGTGGAAATACATCAAAGAAAGAAGAGAAGCGAAGAGAGCCATGACTAATGTAAAGACAGATCTTGGAAAGGTTCTGGCAAAAGCAACATACAAAGAATTAGACAACAAAGTGAAAAGTTCGGCAAGAAGAGATACAAGAGCTTATATAGACAACTTGGCAGAGAAAGCAGAGACAGCTGCAATTACAGGAGACAGCAGAACTCTCTATACTGTACAAAAGATGCTGACAAACACCTATACATTCAGTGGAACACCAATTCTAGACAAATCTGGATTAATGCTAACAACAAGCGCAGACATAAAAGCCCGTTGGGCGGAACACTTCAAAGAAATTCTTAACCGTCCACTACCTCACAGTTTAATAGATTTTGAAGCTGAAACACCAGCAGCAGAATTAGATGTAAATTTAGATGACTTCACCTTGAGTGAAATAGAAACCACCTTAAAGCTAATGACCAATAACAAGGCTGCTGGAGAGGATAAGTTAACAGCTGAGATCCTCAAGGCAATTGATAGCCATAATTTAATACATCTCCAAAAAATGTTCAACATCATTTGGAAAATAGAGAAGACGCCTCATAAATGGAAAAAAGGAATCATTGTTAAGATCCCAAAAAAGGGCAATCTTAGAGATTGTAACAACTGGAGAGGCGTGACACTTTTGTCAGTTGCCTCAAAGTTATTCTGTAAAATCATCCTAAATAGAATAAAGGATTCAATAGATACAGTAATGCGTGAAGAACAGGCTGGTTTAGAAAAGGGAGAAGCTGTCTTGACCACATTTTCACTCTACGACTTATATTGGAGGAACACATTGAAAAGCAAAAACCTTTTGTACTTAACTTCATCGACTTCAAAAAAGCATTTGATAGTATTCATAGAGATTCTTTGTGGAAAATTCTGAAGCAATATGGCTTACCATCAAAAATCATAAATATTATCAAAGACATGTATGATGGTTACACATGTGCAGTTCGAACAGAGGAAGGACTGAGCGAATGTTTCCCAATAGAAACTGGGGTTAAACAAGGATGTATTTTATCGCCCTTGTTATTTGGAATTGTTATGGACTTCATAATGAAGAAATGCTGCACTGGTAATAAAGGCATCGAATGGATACAAGGAGACCATTTGGAGGACCTCGACTTTGCTGATGACATAGTTCTCATCAGCAGTCAGATAAAAACGATGCAGGAAAACACAAATGAACTATCATCAATAGCCAGCAAAATTGGGCTTGAGGTCAATCATGAAAAGACTAAAGTCATGAAAAGTTTAATTCCAACAGGTGACAAAATATACATGGAAAACAAACCAGTAGAAGAGATCGATCACTTTATCTATCTTGGAAGTCACATTGATCGAGAAGGGGATACAAGCAAAGAAATTAGAATCAGACTGGCTAAAGCAGCAATGTCTTTCAGAAGCCTTGAAAAGTTGTGGAAATCAAAACTCATTAGCACAAACACAAAACTTAGGCTATTCAAATCAAATGTACTATCAACCCTTACGTATGTGTGTGAAAGCTGGAAAACAACAAGAGATATAGAAGCAAAGTTGAACGCATTCGAAAATAAATGTCTAAGGAAAATACTTGGTATAGAATGGAACGAATTCAAAACAAACGAGGAAATTAGAGAAATCGCCAATCAACCACTAATATCTTCAGTAATAAAGAAAAGACGATGGTCATACGTTGGACATGTGATGAGAAGAGATAATAATCGAATAGCAAAGCAAGCCCTCATATGGGAAACAACAGGTAAAAGAAAAAAAGGAAGACCCAGGGAGACACTGAGAAGAACATTGATGAGAGAGGCAAGAGCAGCAGGAATCGGCTCCCTCAATGAGATAGAACTGCTTGCACAGAACAGAGACAGATGGCGAGATTTGATAAAATATCTTTAAAAGAAAACTGCTAGAACAAAAATTCATATAGGAGAAGGTGTATATTGGTCTACGCCCTATGGGCCGGTTACGGCTCGAAAGGTCAATAGATAGATAGAGATAGATAGACTGGCAACAAACAGCGGCCATAAGAACTGGAAACCAATTGGGAATGTTTCAACAAATAAAACAGGGTGTTAGACAAGGTTGTGTGCTGTCACCAGATTTGTTTAATATTTATAGTGAGATTATTTTAAGATCCATAAGGGACATGCCTGGAATAGCAATTGTAGGTCATAATATAAATAATCTAAGGTATGCTGATGATACAGTCTTAATCGCTAAGAGTGAAAATGAGTTACAAGAAATGTTGGACATTATAGTGAAAGAAAGCAAAAATAAAGGACTCAGCCTTAATAGCAAAAAGACAGAGGTAATGGTAACAACAAAGAAAAAGACATCACCTCAGTGCAAAATAAAGACAAGTAGAACAATATTAAAACAGGTAAATGAATTTCAATATTTGGGAACTTTGTTAACCTCAGACGGAAGATGTACAAAAGAGATGAGATGCAGAATGGCTCAGGCCAAAGCAGCTTTCCAAAAAATGAGGAAGATACTATGCAATCCATTTTTGAAAATAGAAACAAGAAAAAGAATTCTTAAATGTTATGTAGAGCCAGTCTTAACATATGGATGCGAATCATGGACAATAGGACAACAGACAAGAAAATCACTGGAGTCTGTAGAAATGTGGTTTTACAGAAGAATGTTGAGAATACCATGGACAGCTAAGAAGAGTAATGAAAATGTTCTGAAAGAGGTCAAAGCAAAAAGAGAGCTAATTTCCAATAATAGGAAGAAACAATCATCATTTTTTGGCCATAACAGCTGGAATATATTGTAACAACTGGTAAATTGAGGGATGAAGAGATAGAGGGAAGCAAAGAGAAAAGATACCAGACAGCTTAAGAGAATGGCTTGGCAGAAGGTCAACAACAGAAATGATAAATAGCTGTCGAGATCGAAAGTTGTGGAGAGACATAATCACCTACGCCAGCAGGCCCGGTACTTCATGATGAATAATAAACAAACAATAATATGATCTTGTGATGAATTCATTCAACTCACAACAGTACTAGTTAATTAGCATCATATGACTTGACATATGAGACTAAATCTAAATCTAAAGTACTATTCCAGAAATAAAGCTAAATTATTAAAAATATAACAATTTATTATAATAATTTAAACAAACCAAATCAGAGCTTTTCTAGGGTACTAATAAAATGTTACTTACTAGTTAGTAAACTAGTAACAGAGAAATAAATTGTTTAAAATTAACTGTTGGTTCTGGTTAATTTAAAATATATTATAATTCTTCTAGTAGTTCTATCAGCTGGCTAGTGACTTGCAGTGGCTAGTGGTATTATCATTCAATTATTATTGCATCTATTTATCATTACAATATTTAAAAAGTAAGTGAAAAGTCGTAATAACAGTATTATTGTTATTGCAGACTTCAAATTTCCAAAATTACTGATCAATGACAAACAAGTTCTCCCATATCTCAAATCTCAGAAGAGACAATGAAGAAGAGTTCTGAATTGAGTTGAGTAGTAGTCACTTAAGTCACTACTCAGAACTGCTGAAATGAAAACTCACATTCACAGAACTGAGATAGTAGATAGTCATCATCATGTAATATTGTAACAATAACATTAATGATGTAACCATTCATTGTAACAATTGAGTTATCATCAGTCAGTGTTGATGAGTGAGTGTTGTGTTAGTGTAGCATGTAGTACAGTTACTGTCTACTGTCTGTTAACTCAACTGCAGTACTTGAGTACTCAATACATAACCTGTATACTACTGTATAGGGGGATAAGTACAAACACTGACACTCACTCACTGTCTAATCATTAAAATAATTAACTTTAATCTCAGGAGTCTACAAACAATGTTATTGTTGTGCTGTATTCAAGTCCCGAGTAGAATGCAGAACTTTTGACTATATATTTGTAATTATTTACCGCTTTCTGTGTAGTCTGTGCTGTAGAAGTCCTCCTAATTATAACGATATACATCAACACATGAACGTTAGATCATGTCACTTTGACGCCATCTTGCAATATTCCCAAACTGGGTCCAACCCAAATAGGAATCTCAACAAGGATCTTCAAACTGATTCATTCAAAGGGACCTTCTCAATTTTATAAAAATCTTCATAAGCTAATATAATTGCTGCACAATTAACTGTAAAAAAAAATTTAAGGTTATACGTTTTATATAACAGAGTATAAATAATATTCACATTAATAGTTGTGGTTATGAGAATCAAATTATGGAAGTAGTGGAACGAGCACAAATCATAGTTTGAATACCACTGTTCTAAAATCACAGATTTATCAAATCAGATGTTTTGTGCTTTTGTTATTTATTTATTTGTTTTTAGAGGAAAGACGTAGACAGGGTCTTACTTATTCGATACGTGTATGCTGTGAGGCTTTGGGGAGGTGGTAAGGGGAGGGATAGAATATTCTATTCGAGCAGCTTCTTCTCATGTTCAAAGTGACTCAAAATCATATTCTCGATATAATAAAACGGACTGCCATCTGATATATCCACTATTATTCAACTGTCTCACTAATCCATTAAACCTATTTCCACTATGAGGCTTTGGAACACCAGTCTGATACCTTGTTTACGATCTTTCTCAATGTTTCCTTCGATCTTTCTCAATGTTTCCTTTTGTTTAATAGTTACTGGGTTTGTTCGAATATTTGTCCCCTCCTAGTCTTTGACGTCATCAATCCGTTTATCTCTCATGTCTGATTGTCTCCACCTATACGTTTAATTCACTTTTCTCAGTTCTGTAAACAAAAATTGATTTGCAAGGCCGGTATTATCTTGTGAAAATCACGTACCAACAAGATTTCGCTTTATTTCGATTCACGAAGTCTTCTATATTACTGGTTATGATTTTATAACCTTTTTCGTTTCTTGAAGTTTCTGCTATAACGTATCTATCTATTGACCTTTCGAGCCGTAGCCGGCCCATAGGGCGTAGACCAAGATACTCCTTCTCCTATCTGAATTTTTGTTATAGCAGTTTTCTTTTAAAGATATTTTATCAAATCTCGCCATTTGTCTCTGTTCTGTGCAAGCTGCTCTATCTCATTGAGGGAGCCGAATCCTGCTGCTCTTGCCTCTCTCATCAATGTTCTCCTCAGTGTCTCCTGGGTCTTCCTCTTTTTCTCTTACCTGTTGTTTCCCATATGAGGGCTTGCTTTGCTATTCGGTTATTATCTCTTCTCATCACATGCCCAACATATGACCATCGTCTTTTCTTTATTACTGAAGATATTAGTGGTTGATTGGTGATTTCTCTAATTTCCTCATTTGTTTTGAATTAGTTCCACGCTATACCAAGTATTTTCCTTAAACATTTATTTTCGAATGCGTTCAACTTTGTTTCTATATCTCTTGTTGTTTTCCAGCTTTCACACGCATACGTAAGGGTTGATAGTACATTTGATTTTAATAGTCTAAGTTTTGTGTTTGTGCTGATTAGTTTTGATTTCCACAACTTTTCAAGGCTTCTGAAAGACATTTCTGCTTTAGCCAGTCTGATTCTAATTTCTTTGCTCGTATCCCCTTCTCGATCAATATGACTTCCAAAATAGATAAAGTGATCGATCTCTTCCACTGGTTTGTTTTCCATGTATATTTTGTCACCTGTTGGAATTAAGCTTTTCATGACTTTAGTCTTTTCATGATTGATCTTCATGCTATAACTTACACCTAGGATTATTACGATAACACTCATATTCCCGCAGCTTATATTTCACTTTCTAATTATATAATTGATGCTCCATGCTTTGCAGCAATATAATAGTATTGGTATTGTCACTGACGATGTCAGCATGTGCAATTGTCTAATCTTGTATTTAGATTGATGTGTTCGCTACGCTAAATTACCTTCAGACTTGCCTCTGTTGTGTGTGCTGACAAATTAAGAAGAAAAACAGTTGCCCATCCCTAACTCAAGGCTCATTTGCAATTGATAATTTGCTGATAACACGTACCGTCTTGAACAATTGTCTTCATTGTTCCCACCCGCCCCGTCGTTTTAATCAGCATCATCAAGTACCAAGCCTGCTGACGTTGGTGATCATGTCTCTCCACAACTTTCGATCGCCAAGCCATTCTCTTAAGCTGTCTGGTATCTTTTCTCTTTGCTTCCTCTATCTCTTCGTCCCTCAATTTTCCCAGTTGTTACAATATATTCCTGTTGTTCTCTTCTCATTACATGGCCAGAAAATGATGATTGTCTCTTCCTAATATTGGAAATTAGCTCTCTTTTTGCTTCGGCCTCTTTCAGAACCTCTTCATTACTCTTCCTAGCAGTCCATGGTATTCTCAACATTCTTCTGTAAAACCACATCTATACAGACTCTAGTGATTTTCTTGTCTGTTGTCCTATTGTCCATGATTCGCATCCATATGTTAAGTCGTTTTAATAAAAAAAAATATAATTTATAGCCCTTTTTAAAACAAAAACTGTTTTTTTTTTTAACTATCTTTACGACACATATTACCATTGCTAGTGTATGTCGCGAGGGGCTCACCATAAGACCAAAGAGATAAAGGCCGCTTGGTCAAAGCAGTCGCCACGACGTGTGAGACTCAGGATTTTTATTTCACGATAGAAAACATATTTCCTGTCCACCGCAGATTCGGGAGCCGCGATAGCTCAGTTGTTAGTGAACTGGACTACAAAGGACAAGGTAGGGTTCGGTCCCAACCGACGGCTTCCGGGTTCACCCAGCCTTAAATGGGTACCAGATTTTTATGGAAAGTAAAGCAGCACAGGCGTAATACCGACCACATTCCCCCCAAAAATCATGTGCCGAAGGTCTGTAAAATTTATGGTCACTAACACCATATTCTTTCTTTCTTTCTTTCTTTCTTTCTTTCTCTTCTTTCTTTCTTTCTTTCTTTCTTTCTTTCTTTCTTTCTCTCTCTTCTTCTTTCTTTCTTTCATTCTTTCTTTCTTTCTTTCTTCTTCTTCAGAGTTCAATTCTTGTGATCCCGCGAACACAACTCTTTGTCCTGTTTCATGATGAAGAGGTAAGAACAACATCGTGACATACGATGAGTTAGCTGGTCCCATGGTTAAAAAAGTAAAGAGCCCCCATCAAGCCAAGTGGCGTATACGGGAATATGGTGTTAGTGACTATAATTTTTATAGACCTTCAGAGTATGATTTTTGCGGTAATGTGGTTGGTGTTACGCCCATGCCGCTTTACTTTCCCATAAAAATCCGGTACCCATTTAAGGCTGGGTGAACCCGGAGCCGTCGGTTAGGATCGAACCCGACCTTTTATCCTATGTAGTCCAGTTCATTAACCACTGAGCTATCGCGTCTCCCTGGTCTCATGGTTAGTACTTGTATATGAAGGGGTAAGAACAACATCATGACATATGATAATCTGGTCCCATGATCAGTGCTCGTACATTCGTGTGTGTTCTGATTTTTACCATGAACCTGCGCCGTTGCTGACACACTCCGTCTTCAGCAGGACTACATATGCAAACAGTACATTTGCTCAGTGTTTTTTTTTTGTGTTTTTTGTTTTGTTATTTTTCTGTAGGTATCAAGTTGCATTTTTTAAAGTAAAAAATATCTTGTACAACAAGTCAATGAGAACAGAAGTGAGAAAAAGCGATTACGGATGCTATATAGAACCAATTATGACCTTTGGAAGCGAATCATGGACAATAGGCAAACAAATGATAATACTGTTAGGAACCTCAGTGATAGGATTTCTCAGCTCAGAAAAAATGTGAGTGACATGGACAGCTAAAAAGATCAACGAGGAAATTCTCAAAAAGGCCAACACATAAAAGAGTTCGTAAAAAACATCAGAATGAAACAATCAACATTTTTCGGGCACATCATGAGAAGAGAAAAGTTGGAATAATTGGTTACAACTGCCAAAATACAGGGAAAGAGAGGTAGCGGACGTCAACGAGAGAAAATACTACATAGCTGGTGACATGGCACGGAAATAAATCAACAGAAGTGATACGATCCAGTATAGACAGAGAATTGTTGAAGGACATGATCGCCTACGCCAACAGATATAGCACACGATGATGACACAGTACCGTCACACCCCCCTCCCCAACCACCTCCGATTTCCCCCCCCCCCCCCCAACACACACAAATTTGTCTTTTTTACGGTAAGTAATGGCACATGATGATGAATGGCACATTTATTTCCCTAGAAAAATAACGCACTGCGTCTGTTTAGTTGCTGTTGTATTTATTAAATATAAAATAGTGACGTCAGCAAGTAGTGTGGTCAACGTTTATTGAGATTGCCCCGCTTTTGTCATTTCTCATCTCAGACAGTCCAGCGGTTTTCAAATTATGTGGAGTCGTCACTTTAGTGGGATGTGGGGGGGGGGAAAAAATGCTTTGTGCGGTAGAATGATTAAAATTAGATTAAGAATTTAATGGAATGTGACATTTGTATTGCAGGCGATACGGTCTATAAATTCCGCTCGTTTAGCCTTGCATAAACCAACTTGCCGGAAACAAAACGGAAACTGAATGAAAGATGCACATATAAAACCAGAGAATGGGCAGATCTTGGCTCCGTCAGCACACAGAGAGCAGCCATAGATACGAATGGAGGAAGATTGCTGCAACCAGCGTGTCTCAACGACCTAGACGGTTAGGTAATGGGAAGAAAGAATTGTCTCTTATTAGCACAAGAGTGGCTGCAGTTCCAAGATTAGGAAAGGGGGATATGAAGTGCAAATGTGAATATATTATTGAGGTATATCACTAGACCGGCCGTACGCTAAACTTACGGTCTGTTGTTTGATGTGCGACGAGGATAATCTGACGACTAACTGTGTGTCTATATGTTCGGAATTGGAGTCAACAACTATCTTCTATCTTTACGACACATAGTACCATGGTGTATGTCGGGGGGCAACGATAGAACCCGAGGGATAAAGGCCGCTTGGTCAAGCAGTCGCCACGACGTGTGAGACTCAGGATTTTTATTTCACCCCCATAGAAAAAAATTCTTTCTGTCTACCGCGGGCTTCGAACACCGTACGCCGGCTTTTCAGCTAGCGGAACAGTGGTTTTAGCCGCACGGCCACGCGCACAACAACGATGGCCTAATATCATCAAGCGCTATACATTTTTAAAACATATGACGATCATAATTTTCAAGAGGACGTGAACTTCCATGGTATATGGTGAATAGGCGACGGGAACAATTGAAGGTTATGTATGAAAAGTGTTCCTTGTTGCAGTTTCCTCATATTCCAAGCCCGGTTTGTTGCGGGAGCTAATGAGTTAAGTGCTCTGTGCACACCGTGAGCTGTGTGTCTCATCCGTTTTGATCATATTTCGATATTTCAATTGTTTACGATGAATGATGATATCGTATGACAGGGAACAGTTGGCTGTCTTCAATTTCTGCGCGGTTTCGCCTTATGTTTTTGGCGTGTGCTGAGCCTGCTACGATGGGGACTACAGTTACCTTTCTTTGTTTGGGAGATGAGATATTAATTCGGATGATTACGCTGGCACGGGCGGTTGAGCAATTATGGATTTTAATTCGTTTGCGGTGATACCGGGGCCTTCAATAACCAAATAAATAAAATTTATTATTGAACAATAAGCATACCGCGTTTATTATTGAACTGGGAGCATCATCATCATCTTGAGCCATACCGGTTGGCGCAGGCGATCATGTCCTTCCACAATCTTCTATCTACAGTGCATCGTATCAGTTCTGTTGTTGACTGTTTTCCATGCCATGACACCAAGCTATATAGTATTTTCTCTCTTTGTCGTCCGAGATCTCTTTTTCCTTCTATTTTGCCAGTTGTAAACAAGTATTCCAACTTTCCTCATCTCATGATGTGCCCGAAAAATATTGATTGTTTCTTTCTGATGTTTTTTACGATCTCCTTTTTGTTCTTGGTCTCTTTGAGAATTTTCTCATTGGTCTTTTTAGCTGTCCAAGGAACTTTCAACATTCTTCTGAGAAATCCCATCTCTGTGCCTTCTATCGTCTTTTCATTTGTTTGTTTACTGTCCACAGGGAGTATACCGTGTTTTTTTTTTAACAGGGAACATATCATGTTTATTATAGAACAAGGAGCATACCATGTTTATATAGAACAAGGAGCTTACCGTGTTTATTATAGAACAAGGAGCATACCATGTTTATTATAGAACAAGGAGCTTCTATGTATCTATCTATCTATCTATCTATCTATCTATCTATCTATCTATCTATCTATCTATCTATCTATCTATCTATCTATCTATCTATCTATCTATCTATCTATCTATCTATCTATCTATCTATCTATCTATCTATCTATCTATCTATCTATCTATCTCTATCTATCTATCTATCTATCTATCTATCTATCTATCTATCTATCTATCTATCTATCTATCTATCTATCTATCTATCTATCTATCTATCTATCTATCTATCTATCTATCTATCTATCTATCTATCTATCTATCTATCTATCTATCTATCTATCTATCTATCTATCTATCTATCTCTATCTATCTATCTATCTATCTATCTATCTATCTATCTATCTATCTATCTATCTATCTATCTATCTATCTATCTATCTATCTATCTATCTATCTATCTATCTATCTATCTATCTATCTATCTATCTATCTATCTATCTATCTATCTATCTATCTATCTATCTATCTATCTATTGACCTTTCGAGCCGTAGCCGGCCCATAGGGCGTAGACCAAGATACTCCTTCTCCTATCTGAATTTTTGTTCTAGCAGTTTTCTTTTAAAGATATTTATCAAATCTCGCCATTTGTCTCTGTTCAGTGCAAGCTGCTCTATCTCATTGAGGGAGCCGAATCCTGCTGCTCTTGCCTCTCTCATCAATGTTCTCCTCAGTGTCTCCCTGGGTCTTCCTCTTTTTCTCTTACCTGTTGTTTCCCACATGAGGGCTTGCTTTGCTATTCGGTTATTATCTCTTCTCATCACATGTCCAACATATGACCATCGTCTTTTCTTTATTACTGAGGATATTAGTGGTTGATTGGCGATTTCTCTAATTTCCTCATTTGTTAAGGAGGTTACAAGGAGCTTACCGTGTTTATTATAGAACAAGGAGCATACCATGTTTATTATAAAACAAGGAGCATACCATGTTTATTATTGAACAAGAAGCATACCATGTTTATTATTGAACAAGAAGCATACCATGTTTATTATAGAACAGGGAGCTTACCATGTTTATTATAGAACAAGGAGCATACCATGTTTATTATAGAACAGGGAGCATACCATGTTTATTATTGAACAAGAAGCATACCATGTTTATTATAGAACAAGGAGCATACCATGTTTATTATAGAACAAGGAGCATACCATGTTTATTATAGAACAAGGAGCATACCATGTTTATTATAGAACAGGGAGCTTACCGTGTTTATTATAGAACAGGGAGCATATCATGTTTATTATAGAACAAGGAGCATACCATGTTTATTATAGAACAAGGAGCATACCATGTTTATTATAGAACAGGGAGCATATCATGTTTATTATAGAACAAGGAGCATACCATGTTTATTATAGAACAGGGAGCTTACCATGTTTATTATAGAACAAGGAGCATACCATGTTTATTATAGAACAGGGAGCATATCATGTTTATTATTGAACAAGAAGCATACCATGTTTATTATAGAACAAGGAGCATACCATGTTTATTATAGAACAAGGAGCATACCGTGTTTATTATAGAACAAGGAGCATACCATGTTTATTATAGAACAGGGAGCTTACCGTGTTTATTTTAGAACAAGGAGCATATCATGTTTATTATAGAACAAGGAGCATATCATGTTTATTATAGAACAAGGAGCATACCATGTTTATTATAGAACAAGGAGCATACCATGTTTATTATAGAACAAGGAGCATACCATGTTTATTATAGAACAAGGAGCATACCATGTTTATTATAGAACAGGGAGCATATCATGTTTATTATTGAACAAGAAGCATACCGTGTTTTTTTGTTATTTGTTAGTCTGTTTCTGATGAAGACCGTGACTGAAACGTTATATTTCGTCTTGTTTCACTGTTAGTTCAGCTGCCCAACACAATTGTATGTAAAAAAACTAGACAGTCTATGCGACTAAATTTTATCACGACAGGATCAACGGCTTTCAACTGACCCAGACCTCAGCTCACTTCACTCGATAACTGTCTCCGTTATAATAGACAGGCTATCGATGTGAGGATTGTCGCATGTCCCCGCAGTGGTGGGAGTTTGTTGATATAGAAGACCTAGCGTTGCCGTAACTCCAGCATGGAAGAGCTCCAACTTCACCTGCAGAACCGAGACATCGGGAAAGCCACTGCAATCACCATGGTAACGTCCAGAGCTAAGAGTCAACGGGTGATGTCGACTTCGTGGTAATCAGTCATTACCATCATCATTACTGTCATCACCACCACCATTATCATTATTGCCATCATCATCATCATAATCGTTGTCGTCATAAAAATCATCACTACCGTCATCGCCATCATCATAATCATCATTATCATCATCATTATCATCGTTATCATCGTTATCATAATCGTCATCGTTTCATAATCTCTTTCATCATCATCATCATCATCGTCGTCGTCACCATCATCACTATCACCATTGTCATAAAAAAAAGCACATTTAAAGATAGAGCCCCGTCACGTCTCGAGCGTGCTATACAAGAAACATTATGTTAACGCCAGTGGCGTAGCATATAACGGAGATCATGAGGGGCAGTTTCCCAGAACAGAATATTCTTTTTTTTCTTCATTTAAAATCCACGTGGAGCCTAGGTATTAATCACTTTCCAAGATGTCTTTTTCTTGCCATTCTTTTAACAGTATTCCATGTCTTCCCCATCATTTTCATCTCTGCTTCCACCTGTCTTCTCCAAGAATATTTTGGTCTACTCTTTGTCTCTTTCCATGGGGATTCCAAAAAGGGCCTGCCGTGTAATACTCTCAGCTTCCGCAATGTGTGTCCTATCCAGCTCCATTGTCATCGTTGTATCTCTTTGTCCACTGGTATTTGACTGGTACTTTTCCGTAATTCTAAGTTAGTAGTAATACTAATTATGTACAAGCATGCATTAATGAAGGTCTGTATCTTCGTGATTGTTATTTTTGTTGTTCTTCATGTTTCCCAAAAATTCAGTAGCGTTGATTTAACATTGCAGTTGACCATTTTTATTTTTGTATTTAACCTAATTTCTTTCGATTTCCATGTTTCCTAGCGCAACGAAGGTTCATTCTTGCTTTTTTTGCATTCTCATTTTTGTATCATTCTCTGTTCCTCTTTCTTTGTCTACCTTGAAACATTCTAATGAGCGTATTTTATAGAAGAATATGTAGAATTGGATGGAAAGAAAAGAAAACAAACGATGGAGTTTTAAAACAAATAAAATAAAAAGATAACTACTAAATACAATTACAACAGACAAATGAAATTTTTGGGGCATGTTAAAAGACACAATAGCCCACTAAAAGTAATATTGGAAGGGAAAATACAAGGTGAAAGAGGCAGAGGCAGACCAAGACTAACATGGATGAGTAACATCAAAAGATGGACAGGTCAACCTACGACAACCTGCACCATCAAAGCAAGAAACAGAGTGGAGTGGCGATCCATGGTAGCCAACCTTCGTTGCGGAGACGGCAAATCGTTGTTGATGATGATGGTGATGATGATGATGATGGTGATGATGATGATGATGATGAATAGACGTAACATTCGAACAACAACAAAAATCAGTAATAAATAAATAAGCAGATTAGACAGTGCAATACTTGCCCTATGGGAGCCGCGATAGCTCAGTGGTTAGTGAACTGGACTACAAAGGATAAGAGGTAGGGTTCGAACCCAACCGACGGCTTCCGGTTCACCCAGCCTTTAATGGGTACCGAATTTTTTTCTGGGAAAATAAAGCGGCACGGGCGTAATACCGACCACATTACCCCAAAAATCATGTGCTGAAGGTCTGTAAAACGTATGGTCACTAACATCATATTCCCTATACCGACGCCACTTGGCGTGATGGGGGTACTTTATTTTATTTATACTTGCCACGTACTCTGATAAACCATACTACGCCACTTGTATTGTCATATTCTATTTTATTTTTACAATAATCACATTTTTGTGCAACATTGCCATCGCTGTGTCTTAATTCAAGAAAAGTCTTACCGTACTGATCCGATCGCCTCAGATAAGCAACATTATTTGATCCAAGGATAACATAAAAGACCGTAGCTCTCTCATTGGTTGCTAGGAACCGGGCAACATCGATACTGTAATTAATGTAAACAAGACACTTGCGTTTAGCGGGTACGAAAGATTAAAGTAATAGGTTCAAATTTATGTTTTTTTCTTTCATCATCATCTTGTGCCATACCGGTTGGCGTAGGTGATCATATCCTTACACAATTATCTATCCGCATTACATCGTATCAACTCTGTTGTTTATTGTTTTTCATGCCATGACACCAAGCTATCAAGTATTTTCTTTCTTTGCCGTCCTCGATCTCTATTTCTCTGTATCTTGCCAGTTGTAACCAAGTATTCCAACTTTCCTCTTCTTATGGTGTGCCCGAAAAATACCGATTGTTTCTTTCTGATGTTTTTTACGAACTCCTTTTATGTGTTGGCCTCTTTGAGAATTTCCTCAGTGGTCTTTTTATTTGTCCAGGGAACTTTCAACATTCTTCTGAGAAATCCCATCTCTGTGACCTCTAATCGTCTTTTCATTTATTTGTCTACTGTCCATGATTCACTTCCATAGGCCAGAATTAGATCTATATAGCACATTTGAACTCTCATTCTCACTTCTATTGACATAGACTTGTTGCATAAGATATTTTTCATTTTCTGAAATACTATTTTGGCCTGAGCTATTCTACTTTTATTTCTGTGGTGCATCTCCCATCTGATGTTATTAGTGTGCCTAAGTAATTGACGCTCAGGACTTTCTTTAGATTTTCTTCTTTGGATAGGTTTAATTGATTTCACCAATTGCGGTCTCATCGTCTGTATGTAATGTTTGACGTATATGTTAAACATGTGAATCTTTATAGTGTCCGTTCTGTTCTGTTATGTTATGTTCTGTACATCATTATTATCTTCACTGCACACGGGACTAATCCATAAGTACTCTGATTGTCTCCTCCAAATATGTAAGAATCTTAGAGAAGAAATCTGAACCTCGTGTACGAATTCCATAGCATGGTCTGGGATCTGATGATGATGATGATGCGTTCGTCCGATGATTTGAGGTATTCTAACGGATACGAACCGTAGACTTCCTCCTCGTCATCCGCCCTTAAAAGGACGTTAAGTGGACGTAGTTACGTTGTGTTGCAGTTTGCAGTGTAACACTGTGATATCTGCGCCTTTCGGCCCAACACATCCGATTTCAGCCGACGCTTTTTTGTGTACCGGGTTCGTCTTCCCACTTCGATCCCTGCTCGCTTGGCCAGACTAGACAGGTTAGTCTGTTTCTAGAGGCACCACGAAGAGGTGTAGCAGGGTCTGGATGGTTCTGGTTCACCGATCCTGGCGCAAGCCATCAGTTGTGAGTCACTGACGACTTCCAGCTCTGGTGCTGGGGGGGCGCACCTTCGCCTCCGGTCTGGGATCTATCGGTGTGGGTACATTTTTTAATGACAGTTGTATCCAGACCTCAGCCTTGATAGCAAAAAGACAGAGGTAATGGTAACAACAAAGAAAAAGACATCACCTCAGTGCAAAATAAAGACAAATGGAACAATATTAAAACAGGTAAAGGAATTTAAATATTTGGGAACTTTGTTAACCTCAGACGGAAGATGTACAAAAGAGGTGAGATGCAGAATGGCTCAGGCAAAAGCAGCTTTCCAAAAAATGAGGAAGATACTATGCAATCCATTTTTGACAATAGAAACAAGAAAAAGAGTTCTTAAATGTTACCTAGAGCCAATCTTAATATATGGATGCGAATCATGGACAATAGGACAACAGACAAGAAAATCACTGGAGTCTGTAGAAATGTGGTTTTACAGAAGAATGTTGAGAATACCATGGACAGCTAAGAAGAGTAATGAAGATGTTCTGAGAGAGGTCAAAGCAAAAAGAGAGTTAATTTCCAATATTAGGGAGAAACAATCATCATTTTTTGGCCATGTAATGATAAGAGAACAACTGGAATATATTGTAACAACTGGAAAAATTGAAGAACGAAGAGATAGAGGGAAGCAAAGAGAAAAAATAATAGACAGCTTAAGAGAATGGCTTGGCAGAAGGTCAACAACAGAAATGATAAATAGCTGCCGAGATCGAAAGTTGTGTAGAGACATGATCACCTACGCCAGCAGGCCCGGTACTTGATGATGATGATATATCCAGACAGCGGCCATTTTTTCGCCTGGCCTACTCTATTCGATTTTTAAATGCTAAGGTTTTTTAATGGGCGCCAATGCACACGTGACCTCCTGTTTTTTTATTTTTTTTATTTTACGTTATCCAGGGAGGTTAGACACCGGATCTCACGGTACATAGACCAAGGAGCGGTAAAGCAGAGCCACGAGCAAACCACGTGGTACAGTTGTCTTTATTTTTGGAAACAATATTTACGCTGTTGAAAATGAACCCTGAACCTTCCTGTCCAGTGGCCGAAGTCTTACCTCCAGACCATCTAGCCTCTAAGTGTGTATATTTGGTGATGTTTTGTGCTGATGTGAACCATTGTGTTGTGTTGTTGTTTTGTGGGAATGTGAAGCTTTGTGGTGTGTTGTTGTTTTGTGGGAATGTGAAGCTTTGTGGTGTGTTGTTTTGTGGGAATGTGAAGCTTTGTGGTGTGTTGTTGTTTTGTGGGAATGTGAACCATTGTGGTGTGTTGTTTTTGTGGGAATGTGAACTATTGTGGTGTGTTGTGTAGGAATGTGAAGCTTTGTGGTGTGTGTTTTTTTTGAGAGTGTGAATCTTTGTAATGTTGTTTTTGAGAGTGTGAATCTTTGTGGTGTTGTTTTTGAGAGTGTGAATCTTTGTAATGTTGTTTTTGAGAGTGTGAATCTTTGTTGAGTGTTGGATTTATTGTATGAAAATTTAAAACATTTGGATTTGCTTTACATTTGTTGACGTTTTGTGGAGTTTCCCTGGAAGGTAAAGTTTCGTTGCATTTTTATCGTTTCTCAGTATTTTAAATTGGGCTAGGGTGAGCTCATTGTATTTTTACGTTGTTTATTACGGACTAATTTCCAATGATTTTTATTTCCAGGCCATCTAATTCGTTAATTCTTGCTTTCTCGATTAATGCCAGTTACATTATTAATACACGATTACATTTGACAACTTGTGGTAATTCTAAATTCGTCTGCTGTCATTTTTTATCTGCTCCCCAAACCGAGTCTAATTTTGGCAATCTCCTTCTAGTCAGTCATGTTAGTGTCTAACTCTTTCTTGACAAAGTTTACAACAACAACTTTGTTTCTTTTGACAGACTAAGTTCTTCCGGGTACATGGTTGGCCTTCGGGATTTTGTCTTCTTATTTGTGAGTGACGACTCATTCAACTTTAGACTATGTGTGTTACGTTATATTAGTCCCCACTTGCCAATATAATAACAGTATCATTACAAATTAATACTTTTATTATTGCAGCCGGAATGGTCCAGTGCATTTTTAGGACTGTAACGGTAATTTTCTTCTTCTTCTTCTTCATCATCATTTTCTTCTTCTTTCCTTCCTCATTTGCATCGAGGGGAGATATAATTTGTGGTCTTTTGATCTTCTGTTCGCCTCTGCCGCTGTTATGTTTCTTAGTTCTTCCGTCAATCCATCTTTGACCTTGTCGTCCCTAGGGCCTTTTGTTCTCGCAACGTTTATTGAGGGCTCGTTGAGTTTTGATCACTCTGCTTTATCACGTGGCCAAACCATTGTATCTGTTGGAAAGTGAAAATCTCCTTGTCCCACAACAAGCAGGCTTTAGACAGTGTTACTCTACCGAAGATCAAGCAACCTATCTTTCCCAGGAAATTGAGGATGCGTTTCAAGAAAAGAAACTGGTACTAGCAGCATGGATAGACCTAAAGAAAGCATTTGATAAGGTATGGAAGGAAGGGCTTTTGAAGAAACTGAGAAATTATGGAGTAAATGGCAGGATGTACAAATGGGTCAAAGCATACCTGCATAACAGGAGAGCCAAAGTGCAACTGGATGGTCTTAAGAGTAAGAAGGTCTTATTGCGCCAGGGCGTTCCACAAGGAGGGGTACTATCTCCAACACTTTTTCTGATCTACATCAATGACCTAGTTACTGAACTACCACATGGCATCAAACTGGCAATGTATGCAGATGACTTGGTAATGTGGTGCACAGAGGAGTATGCAACAGTGGCCTCCAAATTGCTACAAAGAGCTATGAATGCACTGAATTCATGGACAAATAGATGGTGTATCAGCATCAATACAGACAAATGCAGTACTACACTTTTCACACTCTCCCCAAAACAAAAAGCAGGAGCCATCTACATAAACAATGAGCCTGTGAAAGAAGACATACAAGCTACATATCTCGGAGTTACATTTGATAACAAACTATCTTGGAAACAGCAGATAAATAAGGCAACCCAAAAAGCAAGGAGGAAATTGGCTATTCTAAGAAATTTGTGTGGAACCACATGGGGTGCGAGTGGGAAAATACTCAGTAAAGTTTACCAACAGAGTATACGCCCACATTTAGAATATGGATCATCCGCATGGTGCTCAGCATCAAACACCACATTGCAAGAACTGGATAAAGTACAAAACCAGGCACTTAGGGTCATCACAGGAGCAATGAAATCAACACCAATATTGGAGATGGAGAAATTGTGGAGGATACCAGCACTGAGAGAACGGAGAGACACAAAGGTGCTGATACAGGCAGAAAAATTTGTATGCATGCCGAGACATCCAATGAAGGACAGATTCCAAAATCTTGCATTGGGACGACTTAAGAGAAGCAGCTTTATCCACCAAGCCAAGCGTATTAGTAGACAAACACCAGACATGCCAAGAGTTGTTAAACCCCTTCTGCCCATACCAGAACAGACTCCCTGGACAGATGAATCAGGATTATCAGTTCAAATACGGACAGAAGTGAAAGGAATAGTTGACAAAGAGGAACAAAATAGTCTACAGCGAAAAACAATAACTCTCAGTTTCCTGGATGAAGAATACCCACAAGGCCTATGGATCCGTGTGTACACAGATGGATCAGCACAGAATGCAGTAAAGAATGGGGGAGCAGGTGCATATATATAGTACCCAAATAACACTAGGGATATGAATAAAATAGCAACAGGGAAATATTGTCACAATTATGATGCAGAAATACAAGCAATAAAGTTGGCAATAGAAAAGCTGCTGAACAGTAATCTTAGCCCACAGCCTGTAGTGTTTTTGACAGATGCAAGATCAGTACTCCAGGCACTACAATCCAGAAAATTACCACATCTGCAGACCTTATTGACTGAACTCTGCAAGCACCACAGGGTTGCCCTGCAGTGGATCCCATCTCACTGTGGAATACCAGGAAATGAGAAAGCAGATCAGTTGGCAAAGGAAGGTTCAACAGGCACACAACTAGATACACCAGTTACATACCATCATAAGAAACAGATAATCAAATCAATCAGAGGACCACAAGCCCCATATTAGGATGCCTTTCATAATATGAATAGATATGAACAAGTTATCATTATACGCCTAAGAACAGGACACAATCGACTCCATAGTCACATGTATACAAATTCAAGATCGGCACATCAACTACTTGTACATGTGGACAGGCACCCCAGACTGCTGAACACATACTTCAAGACTGCACTGAATATAGTAAAAGTAAAGTAAAGTACCCCCCGTCACGCCAAGTGGCGTATAGGGAAATATGGTGTTAGTGACCCTATATTTTACAGACCTTCAGCACATGATTTTTTTGGGGTAATGTGGTCGGTATTACGCCCGTGCTGCTTTTACTTTCCCAGAAAAAATCCGGTACCCATTTAAAGGCTGGGTGAACCCGGAGCCGTCGGTTGGGATCGAACCCTACCCCTTGTCCGTAGTAGTCCAGTTCACTAACCACTGAGCTACTGAATATAGTAGACTGAGGAAAATCCATTGGCCTATAGATACAACACTACAGACAAAACTATATGGGCCACTGCAAGAATTACAAAAGACAGTAAAATTCATACAGGAAACGACATTGCTGATATAGACAATACTTCGAGCGAACGAAAGATAGATAGATAGATTGTATCTGTTGTTTCTTTATATATTCTTTGGCGGTGGCTATTCCTAGCTTTTTTCTCAATTCTTCATTTCTGATCTTGTCTCTCAGGCTGTTTCCTGTCTTGCGTCTAACACATTTAATCTCAGTAGAGGTTATTTTTCTTATTGTTCTTGCATCTAGGGTCCAGGTCTGGCATTGGTAGCACACCGTTGGGATGAAGATTGTACTGTAGAGTGCCCGTTTTGCCTCCAGAGTTATTTCCTTGTTGGACAATAGTGGTGATAGCTGTCCAATGATTTGACAAATTTTGGGACATCTTGAGTCTATCTCTCAAACTAAACTATTGCCAATTTTATTTTCAACTTCGTTTGATACATGCATTATAACAATAATGGTAATGTAATCTTATTTTATAAATATATTGTTCTTTCCACAAATGTAAGTATAGCAAATCGCTTCAGAGCCTGGCATATTACGATTTTCTTATTTTATGAGATGAGATAACTTAGTTCTGCTCAGCGCAGATTTTTTTGTGTAGACAAAGTTAAGACGAAAACTACATTTTAAAATATAAATTAATTTTACGGTAACCATATTTTGACTGTCTTCGTCGAGAATTTGGTAGAAACAGTTTCATGTTGACCCCTGAACCTCTAAGCTAAAATATAACTGTTATTTTTATTTAATTCGTCGTTTAAAAAAAACAAAAACCCAAAACAAACGTGCATGACGCAGACTCTTGTTGTAACGAAACAGTTTATCCTGAAAGTTGATCGATCTAAATCATGTTATTACTTCCCTTGTCTATAGCACATTGCCTTCTCTCATCTTCATGCTTGTCCTCAACGTTACCAATTAGACTTGTTTGCAGTCAATTTGCTGTAATCATTATCAAGTGCCACACCGGTTGGCGTAGACGATCATGTCCTTCCACAATTCTTTATTCACACTATTCTTCTTCTACCTTTTTAGCTCCCAGTGGAGCATAGGTCTTCAACAAACACTTTCAGCTCCAGTAGAGCATAGGTCTTCAACAAACACTTTCAGCTCCCTGTGGAGCATAGGTCTTAAACAAACACTTTCAGCTCCCAGTGGAGCATAGGTCTTCAACAACCACTTTCAGCTCCCTGTGGAGCATAGGTCTTCAACAAACACTTTCAGCTCCCTGTGCAGCATAGGTCTTCAACAAACACTTTCAGCTCCCTGTGGAGCATTGGTCTTCAACAAACACTTTCAGCTCCCTGTGGAGCATAGGTCTTCAACAAACACTTTCAGCTCCCTGTGGAGCATTGGTCTTCAACAAACACTTTCAGCTCCCTGTGGAGCATAGGTCTTCAACAAACACTTTCAGCTCACTGTGGAGCATTGGTCTTCAACAAACACTTTCAGCTCCCTGTGGAGCATAGGTCTTCAACAAACACTTTCCAAGTCGTACTTTGACTTGTTCATGTTTGTGAAGTTTTTTCGGCTTATTTTTTTACAGTATGGGATAGCCAGTCCCATGCCCAACCCTCCTTTCTCGCCTCCTACGAACATGCCTGGTAGGGTACAGCGGCGCTATTCTTTACTCCCCTTTCGGACCCCGGTAGCGCACGGGCGTTTACCCACACTGCATCGTATAAATTCTTTTGTTTACTGTTTTCCGTGCCATGACATTAAGCTATCTAGTATCTTCTCTCTTTATCGTCCTCGATCTCCCCTTCCCTGTATTTTTCCTGTTGTAACCAAGTATTCCAACTTTTCTTTTCTGTGTGCCTGAAAAATGTTGATTCTCTCTTTCTGATGTTTAGTAAAGTGCTTAACTTAATTGGCAATTTGTAAAATGTCCCTCACTGAATCACCTTACACCCACTGACGCAGGCATACATTTTAACTTAATGATATTTATCGAAATGTCTCTAACTGAATCACCTTATATCGTCTGACGCAGGCATACATTTTAACTTAATGATATTTCTCGAAATGTCTCTCACGTAATCACCATACACCCACTGACGCAGGCATGCATTTTAACTTAATGATATTTCTCGAAATGTCTCTCACTGAATCGCCTTACATCGTCTGACGCAATCATTCATTTTAACTTGACACAAAAGTAAGCAAAAACAAATTAAAACTGCGATAAACAACTAAATCTTATAATCATTGGCTAAGGCAACCAATTGAGTTTGGCAGTGAGATCTGAACGCAATCCTGGATAACGATTTTGTGAATCGATAATCTCGATATAATCAATAGACTATCTCTTCCTCTCTCCTTTGTATACTTCTAATGACCAGCAAATATCGATTAATAGCCCAGAGGCGTAACTGAAGTTTTAGACACCCTTGGGACTGCATGCATTTCTCCTCTTTGCTTCTTGACACTCCACGGGGTCGGATCGATCGTAATGACACCCAGGCATAGGTCAATGCTGTAACCTGAGACTGAAGATTAGTTTATCAGGTAATTTAATCATTTGTGAGCGTCCGGACGAGTAGATTAAATTAGTCGTTTCACGTTCAGGTGGGCTTCCATTTAATCCTTCTCAGGTTTTCTTTATGTAAGATTAATGCCTCATTACTGGGGACTGGTTGGTCTCGAGGCAAGACGCCGGTCTCAAGACAGAGAGGTTGTGGGTTCAAATCCCGACTGCAGCAGTTGTTTTTTTTATTTGTGATTTCTCTCTGCGGCAGCCACATCTGGTCTCGGCAGCGAGGCCCAGCTTGAAACGTCAATTACTCTTCGACGAAAAAAAAAATATGAGTGAAAAAAAATATGAGTGAAAAAAAATGATGAAAAAAAAATATGAGTGAAAAAAATATGAGTGAAAAAAGATATGATTGAAAAAAAATATGAGTGAAAAAAAGATATGAGTGAAAAAAAATATGAGTGAAAAAAATATGAGTGAAAAAAAATATGAGTGAAAAAAAAATATGAGTGAAAAAAAAATACGAGTACCTCTGTAAACGGAGATATCTGGCTGTGTGGCGAGGGATCCGCCTGCACACGACTGGCGGGACAAATTTGGAATAAACACACACAATTC
Source organism: Megaustenia siamemsis (assembly GCA_032433765.1). Lineage (NCBI taxonomy): Eukaryota > Metazoa > Mollusca > Gastropoda > Stylommatophora > Ariophantidae > Megaustenia > Megaustenia siamemsis. Next base: position 71,951,480 of record JAVIAB010000160.1, on the reverse strand, counting down.
AGTTCCTTTTCTCTAAGGGATTCGCTAGACATACAAAACGATGTAAAAGTCGGAACGTATAATCATATTTCACCATATTAGGTCAGCGCAAAGCTGCAGGTAGAATTCTTCTTCTGCTTTTGTTTACATCTATAAGCTGGTGACATCTCCATACATCTAGTCCAAATAAAGTACAGATGATGGCAACAGGGGCCTTCTCTTCTTGTCATATGTTGGGCATGATTGTAGCTAGCAAATGTTCAACAGCCCTTTTGCATGTGCCACAGTCACATTCAATGGGAGCCGCGTTAGCTCAGTGGTTAGTGAAATGGACTACAAAGAACACGAGGGAAGGTTCGATCCTGATCGAACGGCTTCCGGGTTCACCCAGGCTTAAATCGGTACCGGATTTTTTTTCTGGGAAAGTAAGCAGCACGGGCGTAATACCGATACAAATAATCATATGCCTATGTTCTTCATCTCGTCAAATAAGCACGTTACAATTAGTATGCTTGGTTGGTCTTGATTGTTTAGCCTTTTTAACGAACACGCTCTGTTCTGTCTCGTACAATGTCTACAAGGTTTTAATATTTTCTCATTTTCATTAAATATTGTAGTGAAAACTGTACTTTATTTAATGCAATCTTTTTAACACGTTTTTTTTAGTAATCACTTTTCTGCTTATCTATTTTTCTTTTCCGTAGAAAAAGAGGGTAAATTAAAAAATTTTTAAAAAACCATTAAGATTGCCACCAGTTCTTTCAGCTTTTCAGAAAACATCCGGCATCATCACCATCAAGTTGCGTGACCTTTGCGGAACGTTGTACTCATCACTGCCAGCCTACAGGAATCTGTCTCTAACAAGATCTCCCATCTCTTCAGTTGGCATGCTCAAAGTCTCTTTGATGTCTTGAAACCACATTTCTTCTTGGTTTATTCTTGTCCCGTCTTCTTGGTCTGTTCTTGTCTCGTCTTCTTGGTCTGTTCTTGTCTCGTCTTCTTGGTCTATTCTTGTCTCGTCTTCTTGGTCTATTCTTGTCTCGTCTTCTTGGTCTATTCTTGTCTCGTCTTCTTGGTCTGTTCTTGTCCCGCCTTCTTGGTCTGTTCTTGTCCCGCCTTCTTGGTCTGTTCTTGTCTCGTCTTCTTGGTCTATTCTTGTCTCGTCTTCTTGGTCTGTTCTTGTCACGCCTTCTTGGTCTGTTCTTGTCTCGTCTTCTTGGTCTGTTCTTGTCACGCCTTCTTGGTCTATTCTTGTCTCGTCTTCTTGGTCTGTTCTTGTCCTGTCTTCTTGGCCTGTTCTTGTCCCGTCTTCTTGGTCTATTCTTGTCTCGTCTTCTTGGTCTGTTCTTGTCTCGTCTTCTTGGTCTGTTCTTGTCTCGTCTTCTTGGTCTGTTCTTGTCTCGTCTTCTTGGTCTATTCTTGTCTCGTCTTCTTGGTCTGTTCTTGTCTCGTCTTCTTGGTCTGTTCTTGTCTCGTCTTCTTGGTCTATTCTTGTCTCGTCTTCTTGGTCTATTCTTGTCTCGTCTTCTTGGTCTATTCTTGTCTCGTCTTCTTGGTCTGTTCTTGTCTCGTCTTCTTGGTCTGTTCTTGTCTCGCCTTCTTGGTCTGTTCTTGTCTCGTCTTCTTGGTCTATTCTTGTCTCGTCTTCTTGGTCTGTTCTTGTCTCGTCTTCTTGGTCTATTCTTGTCTCGTCTTCTTGGTCTATTCTTGTCTCGTCTTCTTGGTCTATTCTTGTCTCGTCTTCTTGGTCTGTTCTTGTCTCGTCTTCTTGGTCTGTTCTTGTCTCGCCTTCTTGGTCCGTTCTTGTCCCGTCTTCTTGATCTGTTCTTGTCCCGCCTTCTTGGTCTGTTCTTGTCTCGTCTTCTTGGTCTATTCTTGTCTCGTCTTGGTCTGTTCTTGTCTCGTCTTCTTGGTCTGTTCTTGTCTCGTCTTCCTGGTCTGTTCTTGTCCCGTCTTCTTGGTCTGTTCTTGTCTCGTCTTCTTGGTCTATTCTTGTCTCGTCTTCTTGGTCTATTCTTGTCTCGTCTTCTTGGTCTGTTCTTGTCCCGTCTTCTTGGTCTGTTCTTGTCTCGTCTTCTTGGTCTGTTCTTGTCTCGTCTTCTTGGTCTATTCTTGTCTCGTCTTCTTGGTCTGTTCTTGTCTCGTCTTCTTGGTCTGTTCTTGTCCCGTCTTCCTGGTCTGTTCTTGTCCCGTCTTCTTGGTCTGTTCTTGTCTCGTCTTCTTGGCCTGTTCTTGTCCCGCCTTCTTGGTCTGTTCTTGTCTCGTCTTCTTGGTCTATTCTTGTCTCGTCTTCTTGGTCTGTTCTTGTCTCGTCTTCTTGGTCTGTTCTTGTCTCGTCTTCTTGGTCTATTCTTGTCTCGTCTTCTTGGTCTATTCTTGTCTCGTCTTCTTGGTCTATTCTTGTCTCGTCTTCTTGGTCTGTTCTTGTCCCGCCTTCTTGGTCTGTTCTTGTCCCGCTTCTTGGTCTGTTCTTGTCTCGTCTTCTTGGTCTATTCTTGTCTCGTCTTCTTGTCTGTTCTTGTCACGCCTTCTTGGTCTGTTCTTGTCTCGTCTTCTTGGTCTGTTCTTGTCACGCCTTCTTGGTCTATTCTTGTCTCGTCTTCTTGGTCTGTTCTTGTCCCGTCTTCTTGGTCTGTTCTTGTCTCGTCTTTTTGGTCTGTTCTTGTCCCGCCTTCTTGGTCTGTTCTTGTCCCGCCTTCTTGGTCTGTTCTTGTCCCGTCTTCTTGGTCTGTTCTTGTCTCGTCTTCTTGGCCTGTTCTTGTCTCGTCTTCTTGGTCTATTCTTGTCTCGTCTTCTTGGTCTGTTCTTGTCTCGTCTTCTTGCTCTGCTCTTGTCCCGTCTTCTTGGTCTGTTCTTGTCCCGTCTTCTTGGTATGCTCTTGTCCCGTCTTCTTGGTCTGTTCTTGTCCCGTCTTCTTGGTCTGTTCTTGTCTCGTCTTCTTGCTCTGCTCTTGTCTCGTCTTCTTGGTCTGTTCTTGTCTCGTCTTCTTGGTCTGTTCTTGTCGCGTCTTCTTGGTCTGTTCTTGTTCCGTCTTCTTGGTCTGTTCTTGTCCCGTCTTCTTGGTCTGTTCTTGTCCCGTCTTCTTGGTCTGTTCTTGTTCCATCTTTTTGGTCTATTCTTGTCTCGTCTTCTTGGTCTGTTCTTGTCCCGTCTTCTTGGTCTGTTCTTGTTCCGTCTTCTTGGTCTATTCTTGTCTCGTCTTCTTGGTCTGTTCTTGTCCCGTCTTCTTGGTCTGTTCTTGTCTCGTCTTCTTGGCCTGTTCTTGTCTCGTCTTCTTGGTCTGTTCTTGTCCCGTCTTCTTGGTCTGTTCTTGTCCCATCTTCTTGGTCTGTTCTTGTCCCGTCTTCTTGGTATGCTCTTGTCCCGTCTTCTTGGTCTGTTCTTGTCCCGTCTTCTTGGCCTGTTCTTGTCCCGTCTTCTTGTCTGTTCTTGTCCCGTCTTCTTGGTCTGTTCTTGTCCCGTCTTCTTGGTCTGTTCTTGTCCCGTCTTCTTGGTCTGTTCTTGTCCCGTCTTCTTGGTCTGTTCTTGTCCCGTCTTCTTGGTCTGTTCTTGTCGCGTCTTCTTGGTCTGTTCTTGTCTCGTCTTCTTGGTATGCTCTTGTCCCGTCTTCTTGGTCTGTTCTTGTCCCGTCGTCTTGGTCTCTTCTTGTCCCGTCTACTTGGTCTGTTCTTGTTCCGTCTTCTTGGTCTGTTCTTGTTCCGTCTTCTTGGTCTGTTCTTGTTCCGTCTTCTTGGTCTGTTCTTGTCCCGTCTTCTTGGCATGTTCTTGTCTCGTCTTCTTGGTCTGTTCTTGTCTCGTCTTCTTGGTCTGTTCTTGTCCCGTCTTCTTGGTCTGTTCTTGTCTCGTCTTCTTGGTCTGTTCTTGTCCCGTCTTCTTGTCTGTTCTTGTCTCGTCTTCTTGGTCTGTTCTTGTCTCGTCTTCTTGGTCTGTTCTTGTCCCGTCTTCTTGGTCTGTTCTTGTCTCGTCTTCTTGGTCTGTTCTTGTCCCGTCTTCTTGGTCTGTTCTTGTCTCGTCTTCTTGGTCTGTTCTTGTCCCGTCTTCTTGGTCTGTTCTTGTCCCGTCTTCCTAGTCTGTTCTTGTCCCGTCTTCTTGGTCTGTTCTTGTCTCGTCTTCTTGGTCTGTTCTTGTCCCGCCTTCTTGGTCTGTTCTTGTCTCGTCTTCTTGGTCTATTCTTGTCTCGTCTTCTTGGTCTGTTCTTGTCTCGTCTTCTTGGTCTGTTCTTGTCTCGTCTTCTTGGTCTATTCTTGTCTCGTCTTCTTGGTCTATTCTTGTCTCGTCTTCTTGGTCTATTCTTGTCTCGCCTTCTTGGTCTGTTCTTGTCCCGCCTTCTTGGTCTGTTCTTGTCCCGCCTTCTTGGTCTGTTCTTGTCTCGTCTTCTTGGTCTATTCTTGTCTCGTCTTCTTGGTCCGTTCCTGTCACGCCTTCTTGGTCTGTTCTTGTCTCGTCTTCTTGGTCTGTTCTTGTCTCGTCTTCTTGGTCTGTTCTTGTCTCGTCTTCTTGGTCTGTTCTTGTCCCGCCTTCTTGGTCTGTTCTTGTCCCGTCTTCTTGGTCTGTTCTTGTCCCGTCTTCTTGGTCTGTTCTTGTCTCGTCTTCTTGGCCTGTTCTTGTCTCGTCTTCTTGGTCTATTCTTGTCTCGTCTTCTTGGTCTGTTCTTGTCTCGTCTTCTTGGCCTGTTCTTGTCCCGCCTTCTTGGTCTTTCTTGTCTCGTCTTCTTGGTCTATTCTTGTCTCGTCTTCTTGGTCTGTTCTTGTCTCGTCTTCTTGCTCTGCTCTTGTCCCGTCTTCTTGGTCTGTTCTTGTCTCATCTTCTTGGTCTTTTCTTGTCTCGTCTTCTTGGCCTGTTCTTGTCCCGCCTTCTTGGTCTATTCTTGTCTCGTCTTCTTGGTCTATTCTTGTCTCGTCTTCTTGCTCTGCTCTTGTCCCGTCTTCTTGGTCTGTTCTTGTCTCGTCTTCTTGGTCTTTTCTTGTCTCGTCTTCTTGGTCTATTCTTGTCTCGTCTTCTTGGTCTGTTCTTGTCTCGTCTTCTTGCTCTGCTCTTGTCCCGTCTTCTTGGTCTGTTCTTGTCTCGTCTTCTTGGTCTGTTCTTGTCTCGTCTTCTTGGTCTTTTCTTGTCTCGTCTTCTTGGTCTATTCTTGTCTCGTCTTCTTGGTCTGTTCTTGTCCCGTCTTCTTGGTCTGTTCTTGTCCCGTCTTCTTGGTCTGTTCTTGTTCCGTCTTTTGGTCTATTCTTGTCTCGTCTTCTTGGTCTGTTCTTGTCCCGTCTTCTTGGTCTGTCCTTGTCCGTCTTCTTGTCTATTCTTATCTACTTCTGTTCTTGTTATCTAGTCTTCTTGGTCTGTTCTTGTCCCGTCATCTTGGTCTGTTCTTGTCCCGTCTTCTTGGTCTATTCTTGTCCCGTCTTCTTGGTCTGTTCTTGTCCCGTCTTCTTGGTCTGTTCTTGTCCCGTCTTCTTGGTCTGTTCTTGTCCGTCTTCTTGGTCTGTTCTTGTCCCGTCTTCTTGGTCTGTTCTTGTTCCGTCTTCTTGGTCTGTTCTTGTTCCGTCTTCTTGGTCTGTTCTTGTTCCGTCTTCTTGGTCTGTTCTTGTCCCGTCTTCTTGGTCTGTTCTTGTTCCGTCTTCTTGGTCTGTTCTTGTTCCGTCTTCTTGGTCTGTTCTTGTTCCGTCTTCTTGGTCTGTTCTTGTCCCGTCTTCTTGGTCTGTTCTTGTTCCGTCTTCTTGGTCTGTTCTTGTTCCGTCTTCTTGGTATGTTCTTGTCTCGTCTTCTTGGTCTGTTCTTGTCTCGTCTTCTTGGTCTGTTCTTGTCCCGTCTTCTTGGTCTGTTCTTGTCTCGTCTTCTTGGTCTGTTCTTGTCCCGTCTTCTTGGTCTGTTCTTGTCTCGTCTTCTTGGTCTGTTCTTGTCTCGTCTTCTTGGTCTGTTCTTGTCCCGTCTTCTTGGTCTGTTCTTGTCCCGTCTTCTTGGTCTGTTCTTGTCTCGTCTTCTTGGTCTGTTCTTGTCCCGTCTTCTTGGTCTGATCTTGTCTCGTCTTCTTGGTCTGTTCTTGTCCCGTCTTCTTGGTCTGTTCTTGTCCCGTCTTCTTGGTCTGTTCTTGTCTCGTCTTCTTGGTCTGTTCTTGTCTCGTCTTCTTGGTCTGTTCTTGTCCCGTCTTCTTGGTCTGTTCTTGTCTCGTCTTCTTGGTCTATTCTTGTTCCGTCTTCTTGGTCTGTTCTTGTCCCGTCTTTTTGGTCTATTCTTGTCTCGTCTTCTTGGTCTGTTCTTGTCCCGTCTTCTTGGTCTGTTCTTGTCTCGTCTTCTTGGTCTGTTCTTGTCTCGTCATCTTTTAACCGTGCCGTCCACTATTAAATCACCTACCAGACACAAGAAATGACATAATGTTGATATAATGTCACGTGGTGCGAGCAGTTATGCTATTGGACACTAAGTTAAAAAAAAAAAAAAAGAAGTAAAGTACTCCCGTCACGCCAAGTGCCGTATAGGGAATATGCTGTTAGTGACCATACATTTTACAGACCTTCGGCACATGATTTCTGGGGCAATGTGGTCGTTATTACGCCCTTGCCGCTTTACTTTCCCAGAATTGGACATTAAAAGTAACATTATTAGCTGCAAGAGTTTTTTTATATCCCACGCTGCAGCTTCTACGTCATAGAAGGACATATTCTATTTCTTCCTTCTTTGATTTATTATTTTTAGTTACTCCAGAACATGTAGCAGACAATCTCTCCATGTGGTCGTCCGTTTGTGTTGTCCCTGTCTTCTGAAGAAGGCTGGATGTAGACCGTAAAGTCAATGTTTTGTATTGTCTTGTTTGTAAAGCTGTTACCGTACCTTGTGGGAGTGTACGTTACATCCCACCACTTGCTCCATGCTACCAGCTTTACCGCAGCAATGTAATTAGTTGCCTGGTTACGACATTTTTTTAGCCAATTTGTTGTGACGGAGACTGTTGCAATGGAACCCAACTAGGAAGTGAAATGAGGTCTTGATTTATTTTCGTTCGCTGAAGTTGTCATGGCGACCACAGGTTACCTAGTCGCGTTCCTACTGACGCAAAATATATTTAGTGCAAGGAGGGATTGGTTGGTCAGGTTTGGCAAGACGCCTGCCTCGAGACAGAGAGGTTGTAGGTTCAAAAACTGGCTACACCGGTTGGGATTTTATTTATGATTTCTCTCTGCGGCAACCACCCCTGGTCTCAGCAGCGAGTCTCGGCTTGAAACGTCAATTACTCATCGACGGAACAAAATATGAGAACCTCCGAAGTCGGAGTTATCTGCCTGTGCGGCGAGGGACCCCTGTGCACACGGCTGCCATGGAAAAATGGATTAACACGCAAAATTCAGTTCCTAGTCTCTAGGGACTTCGTCAGAGTTCAAAGCTGGCGAACGAAAAAAAAAATTAATAAAAGATTAATAATGAACAAAGGAGACAAACAGAAGTAGCCAATTATTGACAGCTAATGAAGACATTGATGTTTTAGCATGAAATATATATTGACATCAAAGCAAATAACATCAGAACTAAAATTATACGAATACAGAAATATTATATTTACTCAGCCTTCCTGTATGGTGCAGAAACATGGACATTAAACAGGAAAACAGAGCAGAAAATTGAAGCTGTTTCGTCCAATAAATGTTTGTCTACAACACAAGTATACAGCCCTACTGGGAGATACTTGCATTAATAGGAAAGTACAAATATACAATTTATTTCCGGTCTGTGATCGTTACCCTATGCTATAGTCATTGAGAGCGCCTTTCGTGGAAGACACTACTACAATAGGCAATTTTTTAGTTGGCTGAGTGGCAGTGTGCCAAGCGTTCGGCTTCTCGTGGCAAGGCGCGGTGCCAGGGAGTACGGGTTCGATCCCACTTCGGACCATATATTGTTCTTCGTTTTTTTCTGTTGTTGTTTGTCTGTTAATTTTTCCGAGTGCTAACACATACTTATTTGTTCTATTATTCTCCAGAAAATTGAAGCCTTTGAAATGTGTATCTATTGTAAAATGGGGGAAATTGGGTGGAAGGAAAATAAGAGAAGGAAGTTCTGAATCAGTTGAAAATGAAAAATGAACTACTTTATACAATTCGAGGGAGACAAATGATATTTTGTGGACATGTGATGAGACATATAAAAAAAAAGTAAAGTAAAGAGCCCCCGTCACGCCAAGTGGCGTATAGGGAATATGGTGTCTGTGACCATACATTTTACAGACCTTCAGCACATGATTTTTGGGGAAATGTGGTCGGTATTACGCCCGTGCCGCTTTATTTTCCCAGAAAATATCCGTTACCTATTTAAGGCTGGGTGAACCGTGAAGCGGTCGGTTGGGATCGAACCCTACCTCTTATCCTTTGTAGTCCGGTTCACTAATCACTGAGCTGTCGCGGTTCCTATTGAATGTGATGAGACATAACATCCTACTAAAAGGCATCTTGGAAGGGAAGGTATAAGGTAGATGAAGCAGAGGCAGAACAAGACTAAAGTTGACAGATAACATTAAGAGGTGGGCAGGCGAACCTATGACAAAGTGCACCATCAAGACAAGAGACGGAGTATAATGGTGCTCTGTGGTAGCCAACCTTGGGAGACGGCACCAAATGAAGGAATGAATGAATGAAGATATAATTAATAGATTGAGAGATACACCATCATCATCATCATGTGCCATGCCGGTTGACGTAGGCGATCATGTCCCTCCACAATCTTCTATCTACAGTGCATCGTATCAGTTCTGTTGTTGGCTGTTTTCTATGCCATGACACCAAGCTATCCAGTATTTTCTCTCTTTGTCGTCCGCGATCTCTCCTTCCTTTTATTTTGCCAGTTGTAACCAAGTATTCAAATTTTCCTCTTCTCATGATGTGCCACAAAAATGCTGATTGCTTCTTTCTGATGTTTTTAAAGAGCTCCTTTTTGTGTTGGCCTCTTTGAGAACTTTCTCATTGGTCTTTTTAGCTGTCCAGGGAACTCTCAACATTCTTCTGAGAAATCCCATCTCTGTGACCTCTAATCGTCTTTTCATTTGTTTGTCTACTGTCCATGATTCGCTTCCATAGGTCAGAATTGGTTCTATACAGCACCGATGAACTCTCTTTCTCATTTTATTGACATAGATTTGTTGCATAAGATATTTTTCATTTTCTGAAAAGCTATTTTGGCCTGAGCTATTCTGCTTTTTATTTTTGTGGTGCATCTCCCATCTGATGTTATTATTGTGCCGAAGTATTTGAAACGTTGCACTTGTTTCAGATTTGTCTCGTTTATTTTATGCTGCATGATGGTGATGATTGTTTCTTCGATATAACCATTACTTCTGTTTTCTTACTATTCAGACTGAAACCTTTCTTGTTGCTTTCTTTTACTATTATGTCTATCATTTATTGTAGTTCGTTCTCTGTCTCTGCTATTAAGACTGTGTCATCTGCATATCGCAAATTATTTATGTTGTGACCGTTGACTTCAATTCCTTTTTTGTCTACTATTGATCTCATAATATGCTCGCTGTAAAGTGAAAACAAATCCGGTGACAGGACACAGCCTTGTCTGACTCCTTGTTTTATATATTGAATTGTCGTGTCTGGTTGTTAATTCGTATAGCTGTTGTGTGTTGCAAGTACGTGTTTTTTATGATTCGCAGATCCTTGCCAGCAATGTTTAATTTCTCCAGCATATTGATTATTTCCACATGCTTTACTTTGTCAAATGCTTTCTTGAAAGATGCACCGCATAAATACAAAGCAGATAGGTCAGGGCAAAATAGCATTTCAGAAAATTAAAAACGTATTGTGCAACAAGTCTACGTCAATGGAAGTGAGAAAGAGAGTTCATCGGTGCTATATAGAGCCATTCTGACCTATAGAAGCAAATCATGGACAGTAGACAAAGAAAGGAAAAGATTAGAATCCACAGAGATGGGATTTCTCAGAAGAATGTTGAAAGTTCCTTGGATTGCATTGACTAAAAAGACCAATGAGGACATGCTCAAAGAGGTCACACAGAAAGTCGTTCGTAAAAAAACAGAAAGAAACAATCGACATTTTTCGAGCACATCATGGGAAGAGGAAAGTTGGAATACTTGGTTACAACTGGCAAAATACACGGAAAGAGATATCGCGAACGACAAAAAGAGAATATACTATATATCTTGGTGTCCTGGCATGGAAAACAGTCAACAACAGAATTTATACGATGCACTGTGGATAGAAGATTGTTGAAGGACATGATCGCCTACGGCAACCGGCATGGCGCATGATATTGATGATAATTGATAATGACATATTCCGGAATTGGGTAAACATTATGAAGTCAAATGTGTTAATAAATCTAGGAATTTGAAGAAACGTTTATGAATGTGTTTGCTCTCCTTCTGTATCTTATATCGATTATGTTGCTTCTTTTCACAGTACCCCTTCTAAAAAGGAATAGTTTGCATTATTATTATTATTATTATTATTATTATTATTATTATTGTTATTAAAATAATACTAGAACAGCTCTCAGGACAGTTCTCGTTAGGTGCAGTCCCTTCTCAGTGCTTATCTCGGATCGATAGGCCATTGCAGATTTCCGTGACACACTTAGGAATAACCAACGCTGATTAATTTCACTGCATAAGAGGGGCCCAGGTTCCGGAACTCCATTTTATCAAATAACATTACTGAACTGTGACGTCAAATCTTGTCCAACGACATAGATGTGTAACATAAATGGAGGGTACAATATGAAGATCTGGAGAGGAATGGGGTCTTCGTCCTAAGGACAATAGAAAAGTCGTAGCATAGCTAAACAGTTCTCTCTAACGGGAGAGAGCTAGAGACAGATAGAGGGAGAGAGAGAGAGAGAGAGATGGGGAAAGCGGTAGAGAGAGATAGGGGAGCGAGACAGAGGTAGGAGAGTGAGAAAGATAGAGATTAGAGGAGATCGAGGGAAGATAGAGTGGGAGATATATGAGAGATAGGGGAGAGAGGGAGATAGTGATGGGAATGAGAGGGAGATAGATGAGAGAGAGATAGAGATAGGGCGTGAGGGAGGAAGAGAGGAAGATTGAGATTGATACAGATAAAAGGAGAGAGAGGGAGAGATGAAAAGGATGTAGAGGTGAGAGAGGCAGAAATATATAGAGAGATTGGAAGAGAGAGGGGAGAATGTGAGAGATATAGATAGAGATGGGAATAAGAGAGATGAGAGTGAGAGTAGCGATATGGAGAGCGTGAGAGGGTGAGATATGGAGAGAGATAAAGAGAGATAGGGGAGTAGAGAGAGATGGAGAGAGATATAGAGAGGGTAGAGAGATAGAGAAGGAGAGAGA